>JAUMJL010001177.1:0-46613 GCA_033558185.1 Dromococcyx pavoninus | reverse complement strand
ATTGAGGAACCCATAATGGGCTGCAGAAACCCAAATATGGCTTGAGGAACCCCAAAATGACCTGAGATACCCAAAAACAGGTTGCAAGGAATCCAAAAATACCAGCTGAGGGACCAAAACAGAATTGAGGAAACCCAAAAATGGGACTGAGAAACCCAAAAATGGTTCTGAGGAAACCCACAAATAGGGCAGAGGGACTTCAAAATGGATTGAGAAACCTAAAAATGGACTGAGAAAGCCAAAAATCGACTGGGAAACCCAAAAATGGACTGAGGAACCAAAAAATGGATTGAAAAACCCAATAATGGGATGAGAAACCCAGAAATGGCTTGAGGAACCCAAAAATGGTCTGGGAAACCCCAAAAATGGACTGAGGAAACAGAAAAATATATTGACGAAACGAAAAATGGATTGTAAGCGTAAAAAGTGACTGAGAAAGCAAAAAAATGGACTGGGAAACCCAAAAATGGACTGAGGAAACCAAAAAATAAATTGAGGAAACCCAAAAATGGACCGAGAAACCCAAAAATTGACTGGAAAACAAAAAAAATGGACTGAGGAACCCAAAAATGGATTCAGAAACCCAAACATGGGCTGGGAAACCAAAAAATGGATTCAGAAACCCAAAATTGGGCTGGGAAACCAAAAAATGGTCTGAGGGACCCAAAATGGACTGAGGAACCTAAAAATGGATTGAGGGATGCAAAAATGGGCTTAGAGACCCTAAAATATGGCTGAGGAACCCCAAAAAGGACTGAGAAACCAAAAATGTCTTGGGCAACCCAAAAATGGATTGAGGAACCCAAAAATGGACTGGGAAACCCCAAAAATACACTGAGGAAACAAAAAAATGGACTGAGGAACACAAAAATAGGCTGCGGGACCAAAAATGGACTGAGGAATCAAAAAATGGATTGAGGAACCTAAAAATGGGGTGGAAAACCAAAAAATGGATTGAAAAACCCCCAAAATGGGCAGAGGGACCCAAAAATGGGCTGCAGGACCAAAAATGTATTGAGGAACCCAATGATGGACTGAGGAACCCAAAAATGCCATGAGGAAACCAAAAATTGGCTGAGAAACCCCCAAAAAAGCTCGGAAACCTAAAAATGGGCTGGGAAACCCAAAAATGGGTTGAAGAACCCCAGCAAAGGGCTGACAGAACCAAAAATGTGCTGCGGGACCCAAAAATGTATTGAGGAACCCAAAAAACGGACTGAGGAACCCAAAAATGGATTGAGGAACTTAAAAATGGGTTGAGAAACCCATAAATGGCTTGAGGAACCCCAAAAAAAGGGCTGAGAAACCCAAAAATAGGCTGAGTGACCAAGACATGGATTGAGGAACCCAAAACTGCATTGAGGAAACCAAAAATGAGCTGAGGGACCAAAAACAGACTGAGAAACCGAAAATGTCATGGGCAAACCAAAAATTCATTGACGAACCGAAAAATGGACTGGGAAACCCAAAAATGGACTGAGGAAACCAAAAAATAAATTGAGGAACCCCAAAAATGGACCGAGAAAGCCAAAAATTGACTGGAAAACAAAAAAAATGGACTGAAGAACCCAAAAATGGATTCAGAAACCCAAACATGGGCTGGGAAACCAAAAAATGGGCTGAGGGACCCAAAATGGACTGAGGAACCCAAAAATGGGCTGAGGGACCCAAAATGAACTGAGGAACATAAAAATAGATTGAGGGATGCAAAAATGGGCTTAGAGACCCTAAAATATGGCTGAGGAACCCCAAAAAGAACTGAGAAACCAAAAAATATCTGGGCAACCCAAAAAATGGATTGAGGAACCCAAAAATGGACTGGGAAACCAAAAATACACTGAGGAAACAAAAAAAATGGACTGAGGAACACAAAAAATAGACTGCGGGACCAAGAATGGACTGAGGAACCCAAAAATGGCATGAGGAAACCAAAAATTGGCTGAGAAACCCCAAAAAAAGCTCGGAAACCTAAAAATGGGCTGGGAAACCCAAAAATGGGTTGAAGAACCCCAGCAAAGGGCTGACAGAACCAAAATGTGCTGCGGGACCCAAAAATGTATTGAGAAACCCAAAAACGGACTGAGGAACCCAAAAATGGATTGAGGAACTTAAAAATGGGTTGAGAAACCCATAAATGGTTTGAGGAACCCAAAAAAAGGCTGAGAAACCCAAAAATAGGCTGACTGACCAAGACGTGGATTGAGGAACCCAAAACTGCATTGAGGAAACCAAAAATGAGCTGAGGGACCAAAAAAAGACTGAGAAACCAAACATGTAATGCGCAAACCAAAAATTCATTGACAAACCGAAAAATGGGCTGAGAAACCCAAAAAATGGATTGAGGAACCCAAAAATGGATAGAGGAAAGCAAAAATGGACTGGGAAACAGAAAAATGGACTGAGGAAACCAAAAAATAGATTGAGGAACAAGAAAATGGACCCAGAAAGCCAAAAACTGACTGGAAAAAGGATCCAAAATGGACTGAGGAAACCAAAAAATGGATTCAGAAACCCAAAAATGGGTTGAGAAAACCAAAAATGGTTCAAGGAATCGCAAAATAGGCTGAGAAACCCAAAAATGGGCTGAGTGACCAAGACATGGATTGAGGAACCCAAAACTGCATTGAGGAAACCAAAAATGAGCTGAGGGACCAAAAACAGACTGAGAAACCGAAAATGTCATGGGCAAACCAAAAATTCATTGACGAACCGAAAAATGGACTGGGAAACCCAAAAATGGACTGAGGAAACCAAAAAATCGATTGAGGAACAAGAAAATGGACCCAGAAAGCCAAAAACTGACTGGAAAATGGACCCAAAATGGACTGAGGAAACCAAAAATGGATTCAGAAACCCAAAAATGGGTTGAGAAAACCAAAAATGGTTCAAGGAATCCAAAAATAGACGGAGAAACCCAAAAATGGGCTGAGTGACCAAGACATGGATTGAGGAACCCAAAAATGGACTGGGAAACCCAAAAATGGTCTGAGGAAACCTAAAAATAGATTGACAGACCAAAAATGGATTGAGAAACCTAAAAATGGACTGAGAAAGCCTAAAATCGACTGGGAAACCCAAAAATGGACTGAGGAACCAAAAAATGGATTGAAAAAACCCAATAATGGGTTGAGAAACCCAGAAATGGCTTGAGGAACACAAAAATGGTCTGGGAAACTAAAAAAAATGGACTGAGGAAACAAAAAAATAGATTGACGAAACAAAAAATGGATTGTAAATGTAAAAATTGACTGAGAAAGCCAAAAATGGACTGGGAAAACCAAAAATGGATTGAGGAACACAAAAATGGACCGAGAAAGCCAAAAATTGACTGGAAAACAAAAAAAATGGACTGAGGAACCCAAAAATGGATTCAGAAACCCAAACACGGGCTGGGAAAACAAAAAAATGGGCTGAGGAAACAAAAAAATAGATTGACGAAACCAAAAAGGGATTGTAAACTTAAAAATTGACTGAGAAAGCCAAAAATGGACTGGGAAACCCAAAAATGGACTGAGGAAATAAAAAAATAAATTGAGGAACCCCAAAAATGAACCGAGAAAGCAAAAAATTGACTGGAAAACAAAAAAAATGGACTGAGGAACCCCAAAATGGATTCAGAAACCCAAAATTGGGCTGGGAAACCAAAAAATGGGTTGAGGGACCCAAAATGGACTGAGGAACCCAAAAATGGGCTGAGGGACCCAAAATGAACTGAGGAAACTAAAAATGGATTGAGGGATGCAAAAATGGGCTTAGAGACCCTAAAATATGGCTGAGGAACCCCAAAAAGGACTGAGAAACTAAAAATGTCTTTGGAAACCCAAAAATGCATTGAGGAACCCAAAAATGGACTGGGAAACCCAAAAATACACTGAGGAAACAAAAAAATGGACTGAGGAACACAAAAATAGGCTGCGGGACCAAAAATGGACTGAGGAATCAAAAAATGGATTGAGAAATCTGAAAATGGGGTGGAAAACCAAAAAAATGGATTGAAAAACCCCCAAAATCAGCAGAGGGACCCAAAAATGGGCTGCAGGACCAAAAATGTATTGAGGAACCCAATGATGGACTGAGGAACCCAAAAATGGTATGAGGAAACCAAAAATTGGCTGAGAAACCCCAAAAAATGCTCGGAAACCTAAAAATGGGCTGGGAAACCCAAAAATGGGTTGAAGAACCCCAGCAAAGGGCTGACAAAACCAAAAATGTGCTGCGGGAACCAAAAATGTATTGAGGAACCCAAAAATGTACTGAGGAACCCAAAAATGGATTGAGGAACCTAAAAATGTGTTGAGAAACCCATAAATGGTTTGAGGAACCCAAAAAAAGACTGAGAAACCCAAAAATAGGCTGAGTGACCAAGACATGGATTGAGGAACCCAAAACTGCATTGAGGAAACCAAAAATGAGCTGAGGGACCAAAAACAGACTGAGAAACCAAAAATGTCATGGGCAAACCAAAAATCCATTGACGAACCGAAAAATGGGCTGAGAAACCCAAAAAATGGATTGAGGAACCCAAAAATCGATAGAGGAAACAAAAAATGGATTGGGAAACCCAAAAATGGACTGAGGAAACCAAAAAATAGATTGAGGAACAAGAAAATGGACCCAGAAAGCCAAAAACTGACTGGAAAACCCCAAAACGGACAGAGGAAACCAAAAATTGATTCAGAAACCCAAAAATGGGTTGAGAAAACCAAAAATGGTTCAAGGAATCCAAAAATAGACGGAGAAACCCAAAAATGGGCTGAGTGAACAAGACATGGATTGAGGAACCCAAAAATGGACTGGGAAACCCAAAAATACACTGAGGAAACAAAAAAATGGACTGAGGAACACAAAAATAGGCTGCGGGACCAAAAATGGACTGAGGAATCAAAAAATGGATTGAGAAATCTAAAAATGGGGTGGAAAACCAAAAAATGGATTGAAAAACCCCCAAAATGGGCAGAGGGACCCAGAAATGGGCTGCAGGACCAAAAATGTATTGAGGAACCCAATGATGGACTGAGGAACCCAAAAATGGTATGAGGAAACCAAAAATTGGCTGACAAACCCCAAAAAATGCTCGGAAACCTAAAAATGGGCTGGGAAACCGAAAAATGGGTTGAAGAACCCCAGCAAAGGGCTGACAAAACCAAAAATGTGCTGCGGGACCCAAAAATGTATCGAGAAACCCAAAAATGTACTGAGGAACCCAAAAATGGATTGAGGAACCTAAAAATGGGTTGAGAAACCCATAAATGGTTTGAGGAACCCAAAAAAAGACTGAGAAACCCAAAAATAGGCTGAGTGACCAAGACATGGATTGAGGAACCCAAAACTGCATTGAGGAAACCAAAAATGAGCTGAGGGACCAAAAACAGACTGAGAAACCAAAAATGTCATGGGCAAACCAAAAATCCATTGACGAACCGAAAAATGGGCTGAGAAACCCAAAAAATGGATTGAGGAACCCAAAAATCGATAGAGGAAACCAAAAATGGATTGGGAAACCCAAAAATGGACTGAGGAAACCAAAAAATAGATTGAGGAACAAGAAAATGGACCCAGAAAGCCAAAAACTGACTGGAAAACCCCAAAACGGACAGAGGAAACCAAAAATTGATTCAGAAACCCAAAAATGGGTTGAGAAAACCAAAAATGGTTCAAGGAATCCAAAAATAGACGGAGAAACCCAAAAATGGGCTGAGTGACCAAGACATGGATTGAGGAACCCAAAAATGGACTGGGAAACACAAAAATGGTCTGAGGAAAACTAAAAATAGATTGACTGTCCCAAAAATGGATTGAGAAACCTAAAAATGGACTGAGAAAGCCAAAAATCGACTAGGAAACCCAAAACTGGACTGAGGAACCAAAAAATGGATTGAAAAACCCAATAATGGGTTGAGAAACCCAGAAACGGCTTGAGGAACCCAAAAATGGACTGGGAAACGCAAAAAATGGACTGAGGAAACAAAAAAATAGATTGACGAAACCAAAAATGGATTGTAAACGTAAAAATTGACTTAGAAAGCCAAAAATGGACTGGGAAACCCAAAAATGGACTGAGGAAACAAAAAAATAAATTGAGGAACCCCAAAAATGGACCGAGAAAGCCAAAAATTGACTGGAAAACAAAAAAAATGGACTGAGGAACCCAAAAATGGATTGAGGAAACCAAAAATGAGCTGAGGGACCAAAAACAGACCGAGAAACCAAAAATGTCATGGGCAAACCAAAAATGGATTGAGGAACACAAAAATGTGCTAAGAAACCCCAAAAATGGATTGAGGAACCCCAAAATCGATAGAGGAATCCAAAAAATGGACTGGAACCGAAAAGATAGATTGACGAAACCAAAAATGGATTGTAATTCTAAAAATGCACTGAGAAAGCCAAAAATGGGCTGGGAAATCAAAAAATGGGCTGAGGGACCCAAAATGGACTGAGGAACCCAAAAATGGATTCAGAAACCCAAAAATGTGCTGAAAATCTAAAAAAATGAATCGAGGAACCCAAAACTGGGTGAGAAAACCAAAAATGGTTTGACCAAACAAAAAAAGGACTAAGGGATCCGAAAATGGTCTGAGGGACTCCAAAAAAGGCTGAGGGACCCTAAAATAGAAGGAGAGAGCAAAAAATGGGCTGAGGGACTCAAAAATGGATTGAAGATATCAAAAATGGGCTGAGGAACCATAAAAAAATGGATTGAGGAACCATAAAAAATGGATTGAGGAAACAAATATGAGCTGAGAAAACAAAAAATTGACTGAAGAACCCAAAAATTGATTGAGGAAAAGAAAAATAGGCTGAGAAAACCAAAAATAGAATGGGGAACCTAAAAATAGATTGAGGAACCCAAAAATGGGCTGAGGAATCCAAAAATGGATTGAGGAACCCAAAAATGCATTGAAAAACCTCAAAAAGGGTTGAGAAACCCAGAAATGGCTTGAGGAAACCAAAAATTGGCTGAGAAACCATAACAAAGGCTTGGAAACCTAAAAATGGGCTGGGAAATCCAAAAATGGGTTGAAGAACCCCAGCAAAGGGCTGACAGACCCAAAAATGTGCTGCGGGACCCAAAAATGTATTGAGGAACCCAAAAATGTACTGAGGAACTCAAAAATGGATTGAGGAACCTAAAAATGGGTTGAGAAACCCATAAATGGTTTGAGGAATCCAAAAATAGGCTGAGAAACCCAAAAATAGGCTGAGTGACCAAGACATGGATTGAGGAACCACAACCTGGATTGAGGAACCCAAAACTGGATTGAGGAAACCAAAAATGAGCTGAGGGACCAAAAACAGACTGAGAAACCAAAAATGTCATGCGCAAGCCAAAAATGGATTGAGGAACCCAAAAAAGGGCTGAGAAACCCAAAAAATGGATTGAGGAACCCAAAAATGGATAGAGGAAACCAAAAATGGATTGGAAAGCCAAAAATAGACTGAGGAAAACAAAAAATAAATTGACGAACCCAAAAATGGATTGAGAAACATAAAAATGGACTGAGAAAGCCAAAAATCGACTGGGAAAACCAAAAATGGACTGAGGAACCCAAAAATGGATTGAAAAACGTATAAATGGGTTAAGAAACCCAGAAAAGCCTTGAGGAACCCAAAAATGGACTGGGAAACCCAAAAAATGGACTGAGGAAACAAAAAAATAGATTGAGGAACCTAAAAATAAACCGGAAAAAAACAAAAATTGACTGGAAAACCCAAAAATGGACTGAGGAACCCAAAAATGGATTGAGGGAGGCAAAAATGGGCTTAGAGACCCTAAAATATGGCTGAGGGATCCCAAAATGGTTTGAGAAACAAAAAATGTTCTGGGCAATCCAGAAATGGATTGAGGGACCCAAAAATGGACTGGGAACCCCAAAAATACACTGAGGAAACCAAAAAATAGACTGAGATACCCAAAAATAGGCTGCAGGACCCAAAATAGACTGAGGATTCAAAAAATGGATTGAGGAACCCAAAAATGGGCTGGAAAACCAAAAAATGGATTGAAAAACCCCAAAAATGGGCTGAGGGAACGAAAAATGGGCTGCAGGACCCAAAAATGTATTGAGGAACCCAAAGATGGACTGAGGAACACAAAGAGAGTATGAGGAACCCAAAAATGGGCTGAGAAACCCCCCAAAAAAGGCCTGGAAACGTAAAAAATGGGCTGGGAAACCCAAAAATGGGTTGAGGAACCCAAACAAAGGGCTGAGGGACCCGAAAATGGTCTAAGGGACTCCAAAAAAGGCTGAGGGACCCAAAAATGGAATGAGAAAGCAAAAAATGGGCTGAGGGACTCAAAAATGGATTGAAGATATCAAAAATGGGCTGAGGAACCAAAAATGGATTGAGAAACCCAAAATGGGTTGAGGAACCAAAAAATGGATTGAGGAACCATAAAAAATGGATTGAGGAACCAAAAAAAACCTGAGAAACCCCCAAATTGACTGAAGAATCCCAAAATGGATTGAGGAAACCAAAAATAGGCTGAGAAAACCAAACATGGACTGATGAAACTAAAAATAGATTGAGGAACCCAAAAATGGGATGAGAAACCCAAAAATGGGCTGAGGGACCCAAAATGGATTGAGGAACCCAAAAATGGATTGAGGGATGCATAAATGGGCTTAGAGTCCCTAAAATAGGGCTGAGGGATCCCAAAACGGACTGAGAAACTAAAAATGACCTGGGCAACCCAAAAATGGATTGAGGAACACAAAAAAGGGTGAGAAAACCAAAAATCGGCTAGAGGGACCCCAAAAAATGCATTGAGGAATACAAAAATGACCTGGGGAAACCAAAAATGTGTTGAGGAACACAAAAATGGATTGAGGAACCCAGAAATGGACTGAGGAAACCAAAAAATAAATTGAGGAACCCCAAAAACGGATTGAGAAACCTAAAAATGGATTGAGGAACCCAAAAATGGGCTGGGAAACAAAAAAATGGATTGAAAACCCCCCAAAAATGGCATGAGAAACCCAAAAATGGGCTGGGAAACAAAAAATGGATTGAAAACCCCCCAAAAATGGCATGAGGAACCCAAAAATGGGCTGGGAAACAAAAAATGGATTGAAAAACACCGCAAAATGGCATGAGGAACCCAAAAATGGGCTTAGAAATCCAAAAAAAGGCTTAGAAAACTAAAAATGGGCTCGGAAAACCAAAAAAGGGCTGCGGGAGCCAAAAATGCATGGATGAACCCATAAATGGACTGAGGAACCCAAAAATGGATTGAGGAACCCAAAAATGGGTTGAGGAACCCCAAAAAAGTCTGAGAAACCCCAAAATGGGCTGAGTGACCAAAAACAGACTGAGAAATTAAAAATGTCATTGGGCAAAATGAATCGAGGAACCCAAAACTGGGTGAGAAAACCAAAAATGGTTTGACCAAACAAAAAAAGGACTAAGGGATCCGAAAATGGTCTGAGGGACTCCAAAAAAGGCTGAGGAACCCTAAAATAGAAGGAGAGAGCAAAAAATGGGCTGAGGGACTCAAAAATGGATTGAAGATATCAAACATGGGCTGAGGAACCATAAAAAAATGGATTGAGGAACCCAAAATGGGTTGAGGAACCCAAAAAATGGATTGAGGAACCATAGAAAATGGACTGAGGAAACAAATATGAGCTGAGAAAACAAAAAATTGACTGAAGAACCCAAAAATTGATTGAGGAAACCAAAAATAGGCTGAGAAAACCAAAAATAGACTCGGGAACCTAAAAATAGATTGAGGAACCCAAAAATGGGCTGAGGAATCCAAAAATGGATTGAGGAACCCAAAAATGCATTGAAAAACCTCAAAATGGCTTGAGAAACCCAGAAATGGCTTGAGGAACCCAAAAACGGACTGGGAAACCCAAAAATGGACTGAGGAAACAAAAAAATAGATTGACAAAACCAAAAAATGATTTGTAAACCTTAAAATGGACTGAGAAACCAAAAATAGGCTGCGTGACCCAAAATGGACTGAAAAAACAACAAATCGGCTGAGGGACCCAAAAATGGGCGGAGAAACCCCCAAAAAGTCTTGGTAACCTAAAAATGGGCTGGGAAACCGAAAATGTATTGAGGAAAAAAAAACGAACTGAGGAACCCAAAAATAAATTGAGGAACCTAAAAATGGGTTGAGAAACCCATAAACGGTTTGAGGAACCCAAAACTAGGCTGAGAAACCCAAAAATGGGCTGAGTGACCAAGACATGGATTGAGGAACCCAAAACTGGATTGAGGAAACCAAAAATGAGCTGAGGGACCAAAAACAGACTGAGAAACCAAAAATGTCATCGGGCAAACCAAAAATCGATTGAGGAACCCAAAAATGGGCTGAAAAACACAAAAAATGGATTGAGGAACCCAAAAATCAATAGAGGAAACCAAAAATGGACTGGGAAACCCAAAAATAGATTGAGGAACCCAAAAATGGGATGAGGGACCCAAAATGGACTGAGGAACCCAAAAAATGGATTCAGAAACACAAAAATGGGCTGAGAATCAAAAAAATTGGATTGAGGAACCCAAAAATGGGTGAGAAAACCAAAAATGGTTTGACCAAACCAAAAATGAACTGAGGGACCCGTAAATGTGCTGAGGGACTCCAAAATAGGCTGAGAGACCAAAAATGGAATGAGAGAGCAAAAAATGGGCTGAGGGACTCAAAAACGGATTGAGGAACTAAAAAATGGGCTGTGAAACCAAAAATGGACTCAGGAACCCAAAAATGGATTGAGGAACACAAAAATGGGTTGAGGAACCAAAAAAAATGCATCGAGGAACCATAAAAAATGGATTCAGGAACCCAAAAATGAGCTGAGAAAGCCAAAAATTGACTGAAGAACCTAAAAATGGATTGAGGAACCCAAAAAATGGTTTGAGAAAACCAAAAATGGTTCAAGGAATCCAAAAATAGGCTGAGAAACCCAAAAATGGGCTGAGTGACCAAGACATGGATTGAGGAACCCAAAAATGGACTGGGAAAACCAAAAATGGACTGAGGAAACAAAAAAATAGATTGACGGAACCAAGAATGGATTGTGAAAACTAACAATGGAATGAGAAAGCCAAAAATTGACTGGGAAACCCAAAAATGGACTGAGGAACCCAAAAAATAAATTGAGGAACCCCAAAAATGGATTGAGAAACCTAAAAATGGATTGAGGAACCCAAAAATGGGCTGGGAAACAAAAAAATGGATTGAAAAACCCTCCAAAATGGCATGAGGAACCCAAAAATGGGCTGGGAAACAAAAAATGGATTGAAAAACCCCCCAAAATGGCATGAGGAACCCAAAAATGGTCTTAGAAATCCAAAAAAAAGGCTTGGAAACCTAAAAATGCGCTCGGAAAACCAAAAATGGGCTGCGGGACCCAAAAATGCATGGATGAACCCATAAATGGACTGAGGAACCCAAAAATGGATTGAGGAACCCAAAAATGGGTTGAGGAACCCAAATAAAGGCTGAGAAACCCCAAAATGGGCTGAGTGACCCAAAACGGACTGAGAAACTAAAAATGACCTGGGCAACCCAAAAATGGATTGAGGAACACAAAAAAGGGTGAGAAAACCAAAAATCAGCTAGAGGGACCCCAAAAAATGCATTGAGGAATACAAAAATGACCTTCGGAAACCAAAAATGTGTTGAGGAACACAAAAATGGATTGAGGAACCCAGAAATGGACTGAGGAAACCAAAAAATAAATTGAGGAACCCAAAAATGGGCTGGGAAACAAAAGAATGGATTGAAAACCCCCCAAAAATGGCATGAGGAATCCAAAAATGGGCTGGGAAACAAAAAATGGATTGAAAAACCCCCCAAAATGGCATGAGGAACCCAAAAATGGTCTTAGAAATCCAAAAAAAAGGCTTGGAAACCTAAAAATGCGCTCGGAAAACCAAAAATGGGCTGCGGGACCCAAAAATGCATGGATGAAACCATAAATGAACTGAGGAACCCAAAAATGGATTGAGGAACCCAAAAATGGGTTGAGGAACCCCAAAAAAGTCTGAGAAACCCCAAAATGGGCTGAGTGACCAAAAACAGACTGAGAAATTAAAAATGTCATTGGGCAAAATGAATCGAGGAACCCAAAACTGGGTGAGAAAACCAAAAATGGTTTGACCAAACAAAAAAAGGACTAAGGGATCCGAAAATGGTCTGAGGGACTCCAAAAAAGGCTGAGGAACCCTAAAATAGAAGGAGAGAGCAAAAAATGGGCTGAGGGACTCAAAAATGGATTGAAGATATCAAACATGGGCTGAGGAACCATAAAAAAATGGATTGAGGAACCCAAAATGGGTTGAGGAACCCAAAAAATGGATTGAGGAACCATAGAAAATGGATTGAGGAAACAAATATGAGCTGAGAAAACAAAAAATTGACTGAAGAACCCAAAAATTGATTGAGGAAACCAAAAATAGGCTGAGAAAACCAAACATGGACTGATGAAACTAAAAATAGATTGAGGAACCCAAAAATGGGATGAGAAACCCAAAAATGGGCTGAGGGACCCAAAATGGATTGAGGAACCCAAAAATGGATTGAGGGATGCATAAATGGGCTTAGAGTCCCTAAAATAGGGCTGAAAGATCCCAAAACGGACTGAGAAACTAAAAATGACCTGGGCAACCCAAAAATGGATTGAGGAACACAAAAAAGGGTGAGAAAACCAAAAATCAGCTAGAGGGACCCCAAAAAATGCATTGAGGAATACAAAAATGACCTGGGGAAACCAAAAATGTGTTGAGGAACACAAAAATGGATTGAGGAACCCAGAAATGGACTGAGGAAACCAAAAAATAAATTGAGGAACCCCAAAAATGGATTGAGAAACCTAAAAATGGATTGAGGAACCCAAAAATGGGCTGGGAAACAAAAAAATGGATTGAAACCCCCCCAAAAATGGCATGAGGAACCCAAAAATGGGCTGGGAAACAAGAAATGGATTGAAAAACCCCCCAAAATGGCATGAGGAACCCAAAAATGGGCTTAGAAATCCAAAAAAAAGGCTTGGAAACCTAAAAATGCGCTCGGAAAACCAAAAATGGGCTGCAGGACCCAAAAATGCATGGATGAACCCATAAATGGACTGAGGAACCCAAAAATGGATTGAGGAACCCAAAAATGGGTTGAGGAACCCAAAAAAAGGCTGCGAAACCCCAAAATGGGCTGAGTGACCAAAAACAGACTGAGAAATTAAAAATGTCATTGGGCAAACCAAAAATGGATTGAGGAACCCAAAAATGGGCTAAGAAACCAAAAAAATGGATTGAGAAACCCCAAAATCGATAGAGGAATCCAAAAATGGACTGGAACCGAAAAGATAGATTGACGAAACCAAAAATGGATTGTAAACCTAAAAATGCACTGAGAAAGCCAAAAATGGGCTGGGAAATCAAAAAATGGGCTGAGGGACCCAAAATGGACTGAGGAACCAAAAAATGGATTCAGAAACCCAAAAATGGGCTGAGAATCAAAAAAATTGGATTGAGGAACCCAAAACTGGGTGAGAAAACCAAAAATGGTTTGACCAAACAAAAAAAAGACTGAGGGATCCGAAAATGGTCTGAGGGACTCCAAAAAAGGCTGAGGGACCCTAAAATAGAAGGAGAGAGCAAAAAATGGGCTGAGGGACTCAAAAATGGATTGAAGATATCAAAAATGGGCTGAGGAACCATAAATAAATGGATTGAGGAACCCAAAATGGGTTGAGGAAGCCAAAAAATGGATTGAGGAACCATAGAAAATGCATTGAGGAAACAAATATGAGCTGAGAAAACAAAAAATTGGCTGAAGAACCCAAAAATTGATTGAGGAAACCAAAAATAGGCTGAGAAAACCAAAAATGGCCTGGGGAAACTAAAAATAGATTGAGGAACCCAAAAATGGATTGAGGAACCCAAAAATGCATTGAAAAACCTCAAAATGGCTTGAGAAACCCAGAAATGGCTTGAGAAACCCACAATGGACTGGGAAACCCAAAAATGGACTGAGGAAACAAAAAAATAGATTGACAAAACCAAAAATGATTTGTAAACCTTAAAATGGACTGAGAAACCAAAAATGTCCTGGGCAACCAAAAAATGGTCTGAGGAACCTAAAATAGGCTGCGTGACCCAAAATAGACTGAAAAAACCAACAAATCGGCTGAGGGACCCAAAAATGGGCGGAGAAACCCCCCAAAAGTCTTGGTAACCTAAAAATGGGCTGGGAAACCCAAAATGTATTGAGGAAAAAAAAAACGAACTGAGGAACCCAAAAATAAATTGAGGAACCTAAAAATGGGTTGAGAAACCCATAAATGGTTTGAGGAACCCAAAACTAGGCTGAGAAACCCAAAAATGGGCTGAGTGACCAAGACATGGATTGAGGAACCCAAAACTGGATTGAGGAAACCAAAAATGAGCTGAGGGACCAAAAACAGACTGAGAAACCAAAAATGTCATCGGGCAAACCAAAAATCGATTGAGGAACCCAAAAATGGGCTGAAAAACACAAAAAATGGATTGAGGAACCCAAAAATCGATAGAGGAAACCAAAAATGGACTGGGAAACCCCAAAATAGATTGACGAAACCAAAATGGATTGTAAACCTATAAATGATCTGAGGAAGCCAAAAATGGACTGGGAAACCCAAAAATAGATTGAGGAACCCAAAAATGGGATGAGGGACCCAAAATGGACTGAGGAACCCAAAAAATGGATTCAGAAACCCAAAAATGGGCTGAGAATCAAAAAAATTGGATTGAGGAACCCAAAAATGGGTGAGAAAACCAAAAATGGTTTGACCAAACCAAAAATGAACTGAGGGACCCATAAATGTGCTGCGGGACTCCAAAATAGGCTGAGAGATCCAAAAATGGAATGAGAGAGCAAAAAATGGGCTGAGGGACTCAAAAATGGATTGAAGATATCAAAAACGGGCTGAGGAACCAAAAATGGATTGAGAAACCCAAAATGGGTTGAGGAACCAAAAAATGGATTGAGGAACCATAAAAAATGGATTGAGGATCCAAACAAAAGCTGAGAAACCCCAAAATTGACTGAAGAATCCCAAAATGGATTGAGGAAACCAAAAATAGGCTGAGAAAACCAAACATGGACTGATGAAACTAAAAATAGATTGAGGAACCCAAAAATGGAATGAGAAACCCAAAATGGGCTGAGGGACCCAAAATGGATTGAGGAACCCAAAAATGGATTGAGGGATGCATAAATGGGCTTAGAGTCCCTAAAATAGGGCTGAAAGATCCCAAAACGGACTGAGAAACTAAAAATGACCTGGACAACCCAAAAATGGATTGAGGAACACAAAAAAGGGTGAGAAAACCAAAAATCAGCTAGAGGGACCCCAAAAAATGCATTGAGGAATACAAAAATGACCTGGGGAAACCAAAAATGTGTTGAGGAACACAAAAATGGATTGAGGAACCCAGAAAATGGACTGAGGAAACCAAAAAATAAATTGAGGAACCCCAAAAATGGATTGAGAAACCTAAAAATGGATTGAGGAACCCAAAAATGGGCTGGGAAACAAAAAAATGGATTGAAACCCCCCCAAAAATGGCATGAGGAACCCAAAAATGGGCTGGGAAACAAGAAATGGATTGAAAAACCCCCCAAAATGGCATGAGGAACCCAAAAATGGGCTTAGAAATCCAAAAAAAAGGCTTGGAAACCTAAAAATGCGCTCGGAAAACCAAAAATGGGCTGCGGGACCCAAAAATGCATGGATGAACCCATAAATGGACTGAGGAACCCAAAAATGGATTGAGGAACCCAAAAATGGGTTGAGGAACCCAAAAAAAAGGCTGAGAAGCCCCAAAATGGGCTGAGTGACCAAAAACAGACTGAGAAATTAAAAATGTCATTGGGCAAACCAAAAATGGATTGAGGAACCAAAAATGGGCTAAGAAACCAAAAAAATGATTGAGAAACCCCAAAATCGATAGAGGAATCCAAAAATGGACTGGAACGAAAAGATAGATTGACGAAACCAAAATGGATTGTAAACCTAAAAATGCACTGAGAAAGCCAAAAATGGGCTGGGAAATCAAAAAATGGGCTGAGGGACCCAAAATGGACTGAGGAACAAAAAATGGATTCAGAAACCCAAAAATGGGCTGAGAATCAAAAAAATTGGATTGAGGAACCCAAAACTGGGTGAGAAAACAAAAATGGTTTGACCAAACAAAAAAAAGACTGAGGGATCCGAAAATGGTCTGAGGGACTCCAAAAAAAGGCTGAGGGACCCTAAAATAGAAGGAGAGAGCAAAAAATGGGCTGAGGGACTCAAAAATGGATTGAAGATATCAAAAATGGGCTGAGGAACCATAAATAAATGGATTGAGGAACCCAAAATGGGTTGAGGAAGCCAAAAAATGGATTGAGGAACCATAGAAAATGCATTGAGGAAACAAATATGAGCTGAGAAAACAAAAAATTGGCTGAAGAACCCAAAAATTGATTGAGGAAACCAAAAATAGGCTGAGGAAACCAAAAAAGGATTGAGGAACCCAAAAATGCATTGAAAAACCTCAAAATGGGTTGAGAAACCCAACAATGGACTGGGAAACCCAAAAATGGACTGAGGAAACAAAAAAATAGATTGACAAAACAAAAAATGATTTGTAAACCTTAAAATGGACTGAGAAACCAAAAATGTCCTGGCAACCAAAAAATGGTCTGAGGAACCCAAAAATAGGCTGCGTGACCCAAAATAGACTGAAAAACCACAAATCGGCTGAGGGACCCAAAAATGGGCGGAGAAACCCCCCAAAAGTCTTGGTAACCTAAAAATGGGCTGGGAAACCCAAAATGTATTGAGGAAAAAAAAACGAACTGAGGAACCCAAAAATAAATTGAGGAACCTAAAAATGGGTTGAGAAACCCATAAATGGTTTGAGGAACCCAAAACTAGGCTGAGAAACCCAAAAATGGGCTGAGTGACCAAGACATGGATTGAGGAACCCAAAACTGGATTGAGGAAACCAAAAATGAGCTGAGGGACCAAAAACAGACTGAGAAACCAAAAATGTCATCGGGCAAACCAAAAATCGATTGAGGAACCCAAAAATGGGCTGAAAAACACAAAAAATGGATTGAGGAACCCAAAAATCGATAGAGGAAACCAAAAATGGACTGGGAAACCCCAAAATAGATTGACGAAACCAAAATGGATTGTAAACCTAAAAATGGACTGAGGAAACCAAAAATGGACTGGGAAACCCAAAAATAGATTGAGGAACCCAAAAATGGGATGAGGCACCCAAAATGGACTGAGGAACCCAAAAAATGGATTCAGAAACCCAAAAATGGGCTGAGAATCAAAAAAATTGGATTGAGGAACCCAAAAATGGGTGAGAAAACCAAAAATGGTTTGACCAAACCAAAAATGAACTGAGGGACCCATAAATGTGCTGAGGGACTCCAAAATAGGCTGAGAGACCCAAAAATGCAATGAGAGAGCAAAAAATGGGCTGAGGGACTCAAAAATGGATTGAAGATATCAAAAACGGGCTGAGGAACCAAAAATGGATTGAGAAACCCAAATTGGGTTGAGGAACCAAAAAATGGATTGAGGAACCATAAAAAATGGATTGAGGAACCAAAAAAAAGCTGAGAAACCCCCAAATTGACTGAAGAATCCCAAAATGGATTGAGGAAACCAAAAATAGGCTGAGAAAACCAAACATGGACTGATGAAACTAAAAATAGATTGAGGAACCCAAAAATGGGATGAGAAACCCAAAAATGGGCTGAGGGACCCAAAATGGATTGAGGAACCCAAAAATGGATTGAGGGATGCATAAATGGGCTTAGAGTCCCTAAAATAGGGCTGAGGGATCCCAAAACGGACTGAGAAACTAAAAATGACCTGGGCAACCCAAAAATGGTTTGAGGAACACAAAAAAGGGTGAGAAAACCAAAAATCGGCTAGAGGGACCCCCAAAAATGCATTGAGGAATACAAAAATGACCTGGGGAAACCAAAAATGTGTTGAGGAACACAAAAATGGATTGAGGAACCCAGAAATGGACTGAGGAAACTAAAAAATAAATTGAGGAACCCCAAAAATGGCATGAGGAACCCAAAAATGGGTTGGGAAACAAAAAATGGATTGAAAAACCCCCCAAAATGGCATGAGGAACCCAAAAATGGGCTTAGAAATCCAAAAAAAAGGCTTGGAAACCTAAAAATGGGCTCGGAAAACCAAAAATGGGCTGCGGGACCCAAAAATGCATGGATGAACCCATAAATGGACTGAGGAACCCAAAAATGGATTGAGGAACCCAAAAATGGGTTGAGGAACCCAAAAAAAGGCTGAGAAACCCCAAAATGGGCTGAGTGACCAAAAACAGACTGAGAAATTAAAAATGTCATTGGGCAAACCAAAAATGGATTGAGGAACCCAAAAATGGGCTAAGAAACCCCAAAAATGGATTGAGAAACCCCAAAATCGATAGAGGAATCCAAAAATGGACTGGAAACGAAAAGATAGATTGACGAAACCAAAAATGGATTGTAAACCTAAAAATGCACTGAGAAAGCCAAAAATGGGCTGGGAAATCAAAAAATGGGCTGAGGGACCCAAAATGGACTGAGGAACCAAAAAAATGGATTCAGAAACCCAAAAATGTGCTGAGAATCAAAAAAAATGTGTTGAGGAACCCAAAACTGGGTGAGAAAACCAAAAATGGTTTGACCAAACCAAAAAAAGGACTAAGGGATCCGAAAATGGTCTGAGGGACTCCAAAAAAGGCTGAGGGACCCTAAAATAGAAGGAGAGAGCAAAAAATGGGATGAGGGACTCAAAAATGGATTGAAGATATCAAAAATGGGCTGAGGAACCATAAAAAAATGGATTGAGGAACCCAAAATGGGTTGAGGAACCCAAAAAATGGATTGAGGAACCATAGAAAATGGATTGAGGAAACAAATATGAGCTGAGAAAACAAAAAATTGACTGAAGAACCCAAAAATTGATTGAGGAAACCAAAAATAGGCTGAGGAAACCAAAAATGGACTGGGGAACCTAAAAATAGATTGAGGAACCCAAAAATGGGCTGAGGAATCCAAAAATGGATTGAGGAACCCAAAAATGCATTGAAAAACCTCAAAATGGGTTGAGAAACCCAACAATGGACTGGGAAACCCAAAAATGGACTGAGGAAACAAAAAAATAGATTGACAAAACAAAAAATGATTTGTAAACCTTAAAATGGACTGAGAAACCAAAAATGTCCTGGGCAACCAAAAAATGGTCTGAGGAACCCAAAAATAGGCTGCGTGACCCAAAATAGACTGAAAAACCAACAAATCGGCTGAGGGACCCAAAAATGGGCGGAGAAACCCCCCAAAAGTCTTGGTAACCTAAAAATGGGCTGGGAAACCCAAAATGTATTGAGGAAAAAAAAACGAACTGAGGAACCCAAAAATAAATTGAGGAACCTAAAAATGGGTTGAGAAACCCATAAATGGTTTGAGGAACCCAAAACTAGGCTGAGAAACCCAAAAATGGGCTGAGTGACCAAGACATGGATTGAGGAACCCAAAACTGGATTGAGGAAACCAAAAATGAGCTGAGGGACCAAAAACAGACTGAGAAACCAAAAATGTCATCGGGCAAACCAAAAATCGATTGAGGAACCCAAAAATGGGCTGAAAAACACAAAAAATGGATTGAGGAACCCAAAAATCGATAGAGGAAACCAAAAATGGACTGGGAAACCCCAAAATAGATTGACGAAACCAAAATGGATTGTAAACCTAAAAATGGACTGAGGAAACCAAAAATGGACTGGGAAACCCAAAAATAGATTGAGGAACCCAAAAATGGGATGAGGCACCCAAAATGGACTGAGGAACCCAAAAAATGGATTCAGAAACCCAAAAATGGGCTGAGAATCAAAAAAATTGGATTGAGGAACCCAAAAATGGGTGAGAAAACCAAAAATGGTTTGACCAAACCAAAAATGAACTGAGGGACCCATAAATGTGCTGAGGGACTCCAAAATAGGCTGAGAGACCCAAAAATGCAATGAGAGAGCAAAAAATGGGCTGAGGGACTCAAAAATGGATTGAAGATATCAAAAACGGGCTGAGGAACCAAAAATGGATTGAGAAACCCAAATTGGGTTGAGGAACCAAAAAATGGATTGAGGAACCATAAAAAATGGATTGAGGAACCAAAAAAAAGCTGAGAAACCCCCAAATTGACTGAAGAATCCCAAAATGGATTGAGGAAACCAAAAATAGGCTGAGAAAACCAAACATGGACTGATGAAACTAAAAATAGATTGAGGAACCCAAAAATGGGATGAGAAACCCAAAAATGGGCTGAGGGACCCAAAATGGATTGAGGAACCCAAAAATGGATTGAGGGATGCATAAATGGGCTTAGAGTCCCTAAAATAGGGCTGAGGGATCCCAAAACGGACTGAGAAACTAAAAATGACCTGGGCAACCCAAAAATGGATTGAGGAACACAAAAAAGGGTGAGAAAACCAAAAATCGGCTAGAGGGACCCCCAAAAATGCATTGAGGAATACAAAAATGACCTGGGGAAACCAAAAATGTGTTGAGGAACACAAAAATGGATTGAGGAACCCAGAAATGGACTGAGGAAACTAAAAAATAAATTGAGGAACCCCAAAAATGGCATGAGGAACCCAAAAATGGGTTGGGAAACAAAAAATGGATTGAAAAACCCCCCAAAATGGCATGAGGAACCCAAAAATGGGCTTAGAAATCCAAAAAAAAGGCTTGGAAACCTAAAAATGGGCTCGGAAAACCAAAAATGGGCTGCGGGACCCAAAAATGCATGGATGAACCCATAAATGGACTGAGGAACCCAAAAATGGATTGAGGAACCCAAAAATGGGTTGAGGAACCCAAAAAAAGGCTGAGAAACCCCAAAATGGGCTGAGTGACCAAAAACAGACTGAGAAATTAAAAATGTCATTGGGCAAACCAAAAATGGATTGAGGAACCCAAAAATGGGCTAAGAAACCCCAAAAATGGATTGAGAAACCCCAAAATCGATAGAGGAATCCAAAAATGGACTGGAAACGAAAAGATAGATTGACGAAACCAAAAATGGATTGTAAACCTAAAAATGCACTGAGAAAGCCAAAAATGGGCTGGGAAATCAAAAAATGGGCTGAGGGACCCAAAATGGACTGAGGAACCAAAAAAATGGATTCAGAAACCCAAAAATGTGCTGAGAATCAAAAAAAATGTGTTGAGGAACCCAAAACTGGGTGAGAAAACCAAAAATGGTTTGACCAAACCAAAAAAAGGACTAAGGGATCCGAAAATGGTCTGAGGGACTCCAAAAAAGGTTGAGGGACCCTAAAATAGAAGGAGAGAGCAAAAAATGGGATGAGGGACTCAAAAATGGATTGAAGATATCAAAAATGGGCTGAGGAACCATAAAAAAATGGATTGAGGAACCCAAAATGGGTTGAGGAACCCAAAAAATGGATTGAGGAACCATAGAAAATGGATTGAGGAAACAAATATGAGCTGAGAAAACAAAAAATTGACTGAAGAACCCAAAAATTGATTGAGGAAACCAAAAATAGGCTGAGGAAACCAAAAATGGACTGGGGAACCTAAAAATAGATTGAGGAACCCAAAAATGGGCTGAGGAATACAAAAATGGATTGAGGAACCCAAAAATGCATTGAAAAACCTCAAAATGGGTTGAGAAACCCAACAATGGACTGGGAAACCCAAAAATGGACTGAGGAAACAAAAAAATAGATTGACAAAACAAAAAATGATTTGTAAACCTTAAAATGGACTGAGAAACCAAAAATGTCCTGGGCAACCAAAAAATGGTCTGAGGAACCCAAAAATAGGCTGCGTGACCCAAAATAGACTGAAAAACCAACAAATCGGCTGAGGGACCCAAAAATGGGCGGAGAAACCCCCCAAAAGTCTTGGTAACCTAAAAATGGGCTGGGAAACCCAAAATGTATTGAGGAAAAAAAAACGAACTGAGGAACCCAAAAATAAATTGAGGAACCTAAAAATGGGTTGAGAAACCCATAAATGGTTTGAGGAACCCAAAACTAGGCTGAGAAACCCAAAAATGGGCTGAGTGACCAAGACATGGATTGAGGAACCCAAAACTGGATTGAGGAAACCAAAAATGAGCTGAGGGACCAAAAACAGACTGAGAAACCAAAAATGTCATCGGGCAAACCAAAAATCGATTGAGGAACCCAAAAATGGGCTGAAAAACACAAAAAATGGATTGAGGAACCCAAAAATCGATAGAGGAAACCAAAAATGGACTGGGAAACCCCAAAATAGATTGACGAAACCAAAATGGATTGTAAACCTAAAAATGGACTGAGGAAACCAAAAATGGACTGGGAAACCCAAAAATAGATTGAGGAACCCAAAAATGGGATGAGGGACCCAAAATAGACTGAGGAACCCAAAAAATGGATTCAGAAACCCAAAAATGGGCTGAGAATCAAAAAAATTGGATTGAGGAACCCAAAAATGGGTGAGAAAACCAAAAATGGTTTGACCAAACCAAAAATGAACTGAGGGACCCATAAATGTGCTGAGGGACTCCAAAATAGGCTGAGAGACCCAAAAATGCAATGAGAGAGCAAAAAATGGGCTGAGGGACTCAAAAATGGATTGAAGATATCAAAAACGGGCTGAGGAACCAAAAATGGATTGAGAAACCCAAATTGGGTTGAGGAACCAAAAAATGAATTGAGGAACCATAAAAAATGGATTGAGGAACCAAAAAAAAGCTGAGAAACCCCCAAATTGACTGAAGAATCCCAAAATGGATTGAGGAAACCAAAAATAGGCTGAGAAAACCAAACATGGACTGATGAAACTAAAAATAGATTGAGGAACCCAAAAATGGGATGAGAAACCCAAAAATGGGCTGAGGGACCCAAAATGGATTGAGGAACCCAAAAATGGATTGAGGGATGCATAAATGGGCTTAGAGTCCCTAAAATAGGGCTGAGGGATCCCAAAACGGACTGAGAAACTAAAAATGACCTGGGCAACCCAAAAATGGTTTGAGGAACACAAAAAAGGGTGAGAAAACCAAAAATCGGCTAGAGGGACCCCCAAAAATGCATTGAGGAATACAAAAATGACCTGGGGAAACCAAAAATGTGTTGAGGAACACAAAAATGGATTGAGGAACCCAGAAATGGACTGAGGAAACTAAAAAATAAATTGAGGAACCCCAAAAATGGCATGAGGAACCCAAAAATGGGTTGGGAAACAAAAAATGGATTGAAAAACCCCCCAAAATGGCATGAGGAACCCAAAAATGGGCTTAGAAATCCAAAAAAAAGGCTTGGAAACCTAAAAATGGGCTCGGAAAACCAAAAATGGGCTGCGGGACCCAAAAATGCATGGATGAACCCATAAATGGACTGAGGAACCCAAAAATGGATTGAGGAACCCAAAAATGGGTTGAGGAACCCAAAAAAAGGCTGAGAAACCCCAAAATGGGCTGAGTGACCAAAAACAGACTGAGAAATTAAAAATGTCATTGGGCAAACCAAAAATGGATTGAGGAACCCAAAAATGGGCTAAGAAACCCCAAAAATGGATTGAGAAACCCCAAAATCGATAGAGGAATCCAAAAATGGACTGGAAACGAAAAGATAGATTGACGAAACCAAAAATGGATTGTAAACCTAAAAATGCACTGAGAAAGCCAAAAATGGGCTGGGAAATCAAAAAATGGGCTGAGGGACCCAAAATGGACTGAGGAACCAAAAAAATGGATTCAGAAACCCAAAAATGTGCTGAGAATCAAAAAAAATGTGTTGAGGAACCCAAAACTGGGTGAGAAAACCAAAAATGGTTTGACCAAACCAAAAAAAGGACTAAGGGATCCGAAAATGGTCTGAGGGACTCCAAAAAAGGCTGAGGGACCCTAAAATAGAAGGAGAGAGCAAAAAATGGGATGAGGGACTCAAAAATGGATTGAAGATATCAAAAATGGGCTGAGGAACCATAAAAAAATGGATTGAGGAACCCAAAATGGGTTGAGGAACCCAAAAAATGGATTGAGGAACCATAGAAAATGGATTGAGGAAACAAATATGAGCTGAGAAAACAAAAAATTGACTGAAGAACCCAAAAATTGATTGAGGAAACCAAAAATAGGCTGAGGAAACCAAAAATGGACTGGGGAACCTAAAAATAGATTGAGGAACCCAAAAATGGGCTGAGGAATCCAAAAATGGATTGAGGAACCCAAAAATGCATTGAAAAACCTCAAAATGGGTTGAGAAACCCAACAATGGACTGGGAAACCCAAAAATGGACTGAGGAAACAAAAAAATAGATTGACAAAACAAAAAATGATTTGTAAACCTTAAAATGGACTGAGAAACCAAAAATGTCCTGGGCAACCAAAAAATGGTCTGAGGAACCCAAAAATAGGCTGCGTGACCCAAAATAGACTGAAAAACCAACAAATCGGCTGAGGGACCCAAAAATGGGCGGAGAAACCCCCCAAAAGTCTTGGTAACCTAAAAATGGGCTGGGAAACCCAAAATGTATTGAGGAAAAAAAAACGAACTGAGGAACCCAAAAATAAATTGAGGAACCTAAAAATGGGTTGAGAAACCCATAAATGGTTTGAGGAACCCAAAACTAGGCTGAGAAACCCAAAAATGGGCTGAGTGACCAAGACATGGATTGAGGAACCCAAAACTGGATTGAGGAAACCAAAAATGAGCTGAGGGACCAAAAACAGACTGAGAAACCAAAAATGTCATCGGGCAAACCAAAAATCGATTGAGGAACCCAAAAATGGGCTGAAAAACACAAAAAATGGATTGAGGAACCCAAAAATCGATAGAGGAAACCAAAAATGGACTGGGAAACCCCAAAATAGATTGACGAAACCAAAATGGATTGTAAACCTAAAAATGGACTGAGGAAACCAAAAATGGACTGGGAAACCCAAAAATAGATTGAGGAACCCAAAAATGGGATGAGGCACCCAAAATGGACTGAGGAACCCAAAAAATGGATTCAGAAACCCAAAAATGGGCTGAGAATCAAAAAAATTGGATTGAGGAACCCAAAAATGGGTGAGAAAACCAAAAATGGTTTGACCAAACCAAAAATGAACTGAGGGACCCATAAATGTGCTGAGGGACTCCAAAATAGGCTGAGAGACCCAAAAATGCAATGAGAGAGCAAAAAATGGGCTGAGGGACTCAAAAATGGATTGAAGATATCAAAAACGGGCTGAGGAACCAAAAATGGATTGAGAAACCCAAATTGGGTTGAGGAACCAAAAAATGGATTGAGGAACCATAAAAAATGGATTGAGGAACCAAAAAAAAGCTGAGAAACCCCCAAATTGACTGAAGAATCCCAAAATGGATTGAGGAAACCAAAAATAGGCTGAGAAAACCAAACATGGACTGATGAAACTAAAAATAGATTGAGGAACCCAAAAATGGGATGAGAAACCCAAAAATGGGCTGAGGGACCCAAAATGGATTGAGGAACCCAAAAATGGATTGAGGGATGCATAAATGGGCTTAGAGTCCCTAAAATAGGGCTGAGGGATCCCAAAACGGACTGAGAAACTAAAAATGACCTGGGCAACCCAAAAATGGTTTGAGGAACACAAAAAAGGGTGAGAAAACCAAAAATCGGCTAGAGGGACCCCCAAAAATGCATTGAGGAATACAAAAATGACCTGGGGAAACCAAAAATGTGTTTAGGAACACAAAAATGGATTGAGGAACCCAGAAATGGACTGAGGAAACCAAAAAATAAATTGAGGAACCCCAAAAATGGCATGAGGAACCCAAAAATGGGTTGGGAAACAAAAAATGGATTGAAAAACCCCCCAAAATGGCATGAGGAACCCAAAAATGGGCTTAGAAATCCAAAAAAAAGGCTTGGAAACCTAAAAATGGGCTCGGAAAACCAAAAATGGGCTGCGGGACCCAAAAATGCATGGATGAACCCATAAATGGACTGAGGAACCCAAAAATGGATTGAGGAACCCAAAAATGGGTTGAGGAACCCAAAAAAAGGCTGAGAAACCCCAAAATGGGCTGAGTGACCAAAAACAGACTGAGAAATTAAAAATGTCATTGGGCAAACCAAAAATGGATTGAGGAACCCAAAAATGGGCTAAGAAACCCCAAAAATGGATTGAGAAACCCCAAAATCGATAGAGGAATCCAAAAATGGACTGGAAACGAAAAGATAGATTGACGAAACCAAAAATGGATTGTAAACCTAAAAATGCACTGAGAAAGCCAAAAATGGGCTGGGAAATCAAAAAATGGGCTGAGGGACCCAAAATGGACTGAGGAACCAAAAAAATGGATTCAGAAACCCAAAAATGTGCTGAGAATCAAAAAAAATGTGTTGAGGAACCCAAAACTGGGTGAGAAAACCAAAAATGGTTTGACCAAACCAAAAAAAGGACTAAGGGATCCGAAAATGGTCTGAGGGACTCCAAAAAAGGCTGAGGGACCCTAAAATAGAAGGAGAGAGCAAAAAATGGGATGAGGGACTCAAAAATGGATTGAAGATATCAAAAATGGGCTGAGGAACCATAAAAAAATGGATTGAGGAACCCAAAATGGGTTGAGGAACCCAAAAAATGGATTGAGGAACCATAGAAAATGGATTGAGGAAACAAATATGAGCTGAGAAAACAAAAAATTGACTGAAGAACCCAAAAATTGATTGAGGAAACCAAAAATAGGCTGAGGAAACCAAAAATGGACTGGGGAACCTAAAAATAGATTGAGGAACCCAAAAATGGGCTGAGGAATCCAAAAATGGATTGAGGAACCCAAAAATGCATTGAAAAACCTCAAAATCGGTTGAGAAACCCAACAATGGACTGGGAAACCCAAAAATGGACTGAGGAAACAAAAAAATAGATTGACAAAACAAAAAATGATTTGTAAACCTTAAAATGGACTGAGAAACCAAAAATGTCCTGGGCAACCAAAAAATGGTCTGAGGAACCCAAAAATAGGCTGCGTGACCCAAAATAGACTGAAAAACCAACAAATCGGCTGAGGGACCCAAAAATGGGCGGAGAAACCCCCCAAAAGTCTTGGTAACCTAAAAATGGGCTGGGAAACCCAAAATGTATTGAGGAAAAAAAAACGAACTGAGGAACCCAAAAATAAATTGAGGAACCTAAAAATGGGTTGAGAAACCCATAAATGGTTTGAGGAACCCAAAACTAGGCTGAGAAACCCAAAAATGGGCTGAGTGACCAAGACATGGATTGAGGAACCCAAAACTGGATTGAGGAAACCAAAAATGAGCTGAGGGACCAAAAACAGACTGAGAAACCAAAAATGTCATCGGGCAAACCAAAAATCGATTGAGGAACCCAAAAATGGGCTGAAAAACACAAAAAATGGATTGAGGAACCCAAAAATCGATAGAGGAAACCAAAAATGGACTGGGAAACCCCAAAATAGATTGACGAAACCAAAATGGATTGTAAACCTAAAAATGGACTGAGGAAACCAAAAATGGACTGGGAAACCCAAAAATAGATTGAGGAACCCAAAAATGGGATGAGGGACCCAAAATGGATTGAGGAACCCAGAAATGGACTGTGGAAACCAAAAAATAAATTGAGCAACCCCAGAAATGGATTGAGAAACCTAAAAATGGATTGAGGAACCCAAAAATGGGCTGGGAAACAAAAAAATGGATTGAAACCCCCCCAAAAATGGCATGAGGAATCCAAAAAAGGGCTTGAAATCCAAAAAAAAGGCTTGGAAACCTAAAAATGGGCTCGGAAAACCAAAAATGGGCTGCGGGACCCAAAAATGCATGGATGAACCCATAAATGGACTGAGGAACCCAAAAATGGATTGAGGAACCCAAAAATGGGTTGAGGAACCCAAAAAAAGGCTGAGAAACCCCAAAATGGGCTGAGTGACCAAAAACAGACTGAGAAATTAAAAATGTCATTGGGCAAACCAAAAATGGATTGAGGAACCCAAAAATGGGCTAAGAAACCCCAAAAATGGATTGAGAAACCCCAAAATCGATAGAGGAATCCAAAAATGGACTGGAACCGAAAAGATAGATTGACGAAACCAAAAATGGATTGTAAACCTAAAAATGCACTGAGAAAGCCAAAAATGGGCTGGGAAATCAAAAAATGGGCTGAGGGACCCAAAATGGACTGAGGAACCAAAAAAATGGATTCAGAAACCCAAAAATGTGCTGAGAATCAAAAAAAATGTGTTGAGGAACCCAAAACTGGGTGAGAAAACCAAAAATGGTTTGACCAAACCAAAAAAAGGACTAAGGGATCCGAAAATGGTCTGAGGGACTCCAAAAAAGGCTGAGGGACCCCAAAAAAGGCTGAGGGACCCTAAAATAGAAGGAGAGAGCAAAAAATGGGCTGAGGGACTCAAAAATGGATTGAAGATATCAAAAATGGGCTGAGGAACCATAAAAAAATGGATTGAGGAACCCAAAATGGGTTGAGGAACCCAAAAAATGGATTGAGGAACCATAGAAAATGGATTGAGGAAACAAATATGAGCTGAGAAAACAAAAAATTGACTGAAGAACCCAAAAATTGATTGAGGAAACCAAAAATAGGCTGAGGAAACCAAAAATGGACTGGGGAACCTAAAAATAGATTGAGGAACCCAAAAATGGGCTGAGGAAACAAAAAAATAGATTGACAAAACAAAAAATGATTTGTAAACCTTAAAATGGACTGAGAAACCAAAAATGTCCTGGGCAACCAAAAAATGGTCTGAGGAACCCAAAAATAGGCTGCGTGACCCAAAATAGACTGAAAAACCAACAAATCGGCTGAGGGACCCAAAAATGGGCGGAGAAACCCCCCAAAAGTCTTGGTAACCTAAAAATGGGCTGGGAAACCGAAAATGTATTGAGGAAAAAAAAACGAACTGAGGAACCCAAAAATAAATTGAGGAACCTAAAAATGGGTTGAGAAACCCATAAATGGTTTGAGGAACCCAAAACTAGGCTGAGAAACCCAAAAATGGGCTGAGTGACCAAGACATGGATTGAGGAACCCAAAACTGGATTGAGGAAACCAAAAATGAGCTGAGGGACCAAAAACAGACTGAGAAACCAAAAATGTCATCGGGCAAACCAAAAATCGATTGAGGAACCCAAAAATGGGCTGAAAAACACAAAAAATGGATTGAGGAACCCAAAAATCGATAGAGGAAACCAAAAATGGACTGGGAAACCCCAAAATAGATTGACGAAACCAAAATGGATTGTAAACCTAAAAATGGACTGAGGAAACCAAAAATGGACTGGGAAACCCAAAAATAGATTGAGGAACCCAAAAATGGGATGAGGGACCCAAAATAGACTGAGGAACCCAAAAAATGGATTCAGAAACCCAAAAATGGGCTGAGAATCAAAAAAATTGGATTGAGGAACCCAAAAATGGGTGAGAAAACCAAAAATGGTTTGACCAAACCAAAAATGAACTGAGGGACCCATAAATGTGCTGAGGGACTCCAAAATAGGCTGAGAGACCCAAAAATGCAATGAGAGAGCAAAAAATGGGCTGAGGGACTCAAAAATGGATTGAGAAACCCAAAATGGGTTGAGGAACCAAAAAATGGATTGAGGAACCATAAAAAATGGATTGAGGAACCAAAAAAAAGCTGAGAAACCCCAAAATTGACTGAAGAATCCCCAAATGGATTGAGGAAACCAAAAATAGGCTGAGAAAACCAAACATGGACTGATGAAACTAAAAATAGATTGAGGAACCCAAAAATGGGATGAGAAACCAAAAAATGGGCTGAGGGACCCAAAATGGATTGAGGAACCCAAAAATGGATTGAGGGATGCATAAATGGGCTTAGAGTCCCTAAAATAGGGCTGAGGGATCCCAAAACGGACTGAGAAACTAAAAATGACCTGGGCAACCCAAAAATGGATTGAGGAACACAAAAAAGGGTGAGAAAACCAAAAATCGGCTAGAGGGACCCCAAAAAATGCATTGAGGAATACAAAAATGACCCGGGGAAACCAAAAATGTGTTGAGGAACACAAAAATGGATTGAGGAACCCAAAAATGGACTGAGGAAACCAAAAAATAAATTGAGGAACCCCAAAAATGGATTGAGAAACCTAAAAATGGATTGAGGAACCCAAAAATGGGCTGGGAAACAAAAAAATGGATTGAAAAACCCCCCAAAATGGCATGAGGAACCCAAAAATAGGCTGGGAAACAAAAAATGGATTGAAAAACCCCCCAAAATGGCATGAGGAACCCAAAAATGGGCTTAGAAATCCAAAAAAAAGGCTTGGAAACCTAAAAATGGGCTCGGAAAACCAAAAATGGGCTGCGGGACCCAAAAATGCATGGATGAACCCATAAATGGACTGAGGAACCCAAAAATGGATTGAGGAACCCAAAAATGGGTTGAGGAACCCAAAAAAAATGCTGAGGAACCTCAAAATGGGCTGAGTGACCAAAAACAGACTGAGAAATTAAAAATGTCATTGGGCAAACCAAAAATGGATTGAGGAACCCAAAAATGGGCTAAGAAACCCCAAAAATGGATTGAGAAACCCCAAAATCGATAGAGGAATCCAAAAATGGACTGGAAACGAAAGGATAGATTGACGAAACCAAAAATGGATTGTAAACCTAAAAATGCACTGAGAAAGCCAAAAATGGGCTGGGAAATCAAAAAATGGGCTGAGGGACCCAAAATGGACTGAGGAACCAAAAAAATGGATTCAGAAACCCAAAAATGTGCTGAGAATGAAAAAAAATGAGTTGAGGAACCCAAAACTGGGTGAGAAAACCAAAAATGGTTTGACCAAACCAAAAAAAGGACTAAGGGATCCGAAAATGGTCTGAGGGACTCCAAAAAAGGCTGAGGGACCCTAAAATAGAAGGAGAGAGCAAAAAATGGGCTGAGGGACTCAAAAATGGATTGAAGATATCAAAAATGGGCTGAGGAACCATAAAAAAATGGATTGAGGAACCCAAAATGGGTTGAGGAACCCAAAAAATGGATTGAGGAACCATAGAAAATGGATTGAGGAAACAAATATGAGCTGAGAAAACAAAAAATTGACTGAAGAACCCAAAAATTGATTGAGGAAACCAAAAATAGGCTGAGGAAACCAAAAATGGACTGGGGAACCTAAAAATAGATTGAGGAACCCAAAAATGGGCTGAGGAATCCAAAAATGGATTGAGGAACCCAAAAATGCATTGAAAAACCTCAAAATGGGTTGAGAAACCCAACAATGGACTGGGAAACCCAAAAATGGACTGAGGAAACAAAAAAATAGATTGACAAAACAAAAAATGATTTGTAAACCTTAAAATGGACTGAGAAACCAAAAATGTCCTGGGCAACCAAAAAATGGTCTGAGGAACCCAAAAATAGGCTGCGTGACCCAAAATAGACTGAAAAACCAACAAATCGGCTGAGGGACCCAAAAATGGGCGGAGAAACCCCCAAAAAGTCTTGGTAACCTAAAAATGGGCTGGGAAACCCAAAATGTATTGAGGAAAAAAAAACGAACTGAGGAACCCAAAAATAAATTGAGGAACCTAAAAATGGGTTGAGAAACCCATAAATGGTTTGAGGAACCCAAAACTAGGCTGAGAAACCCAAAAATGGGCTGAGTGACCAAGACATGGATTGAGGAACCCAAAACTGGATTGAGGAAACCAAAAATGAGCTGAGGGACCAAAAACAGACTGAGAAACCAAAAATGTCATCGGGCAAACCAAAAATCGATTGAGGAACCCAAAAATGGGCTGAAAAACACAAAAAATGGATTGAGGAACCCAAAAATCGATAGAGGAAACCAAAAATGGACTGGGAAACCCAAAAATAGATTGACGAAACCAAAATGGATTGTAAACCTAAAAATGGACTGAGGAAACCAAAAATGGACTGGGAAACCCAAAAATAGATTGAGGAACCCAAAAATGGGATGAGGGACCCAAAATGGACTGAGGAACCCAAAAAATGGATTCAGAAACCCAAAAATGGGCTGAGAATCAAAAACATTGGATTGAGGAACCCAAAAATGGGTGAGAAAACCAAAAATGGTTTGACCAAACCAAAAATGAACAGAGGGACCCGTAAAAGTCCTGAGGGACTCCAAAATAGGCTGAGAGATCCAAAAATGGAATGAGAGAGCAAAAAATGGGCTGAGGGACTCAAAAATGGATTGAGAAACCCAAAATGGGTTGAGGAACCAAAAAATGGATTGAGGAACCATAAAAAATGGATTGAGGAACCAAAAAAAAGCTGAGAAACCCCAAAATTGACTGAAGAATCCCAAAATGGATTGAGGAAACCAAAAATAGGCTGAGAAAACCAAACATGGACTGATGAAACTAAAAATAGATTGAGGAACCCAAAAATGGGATGAGAAACCAAAAAATGGGCTGAGGGACCCAAAATGGATTGAGGAACCCAAAAATGGATTGAGGGATGCATAAATGGGCTTAGAGTCCCTAAAATAGGGCTGAGGGATCCCAAAACGGACTGAGAAACTAAAAATGACCTGGGCAACCCAAAAATGGATTGAGGAACACAAAAAAGGGTGAGAAAACCAAAAATCGGCTAGAGGGACCCCAAAAAATGCATAGAGGAATACAAAAATGACCCGGGGAAACCAAAAATGTGTTGAGGAACACAAAAATGGATTGAGGAACCCAGAAATGGACTGAGGAAACCAAAAAATAAATTGAGGAACCCCAAAAATGGATTGAGAAACCTAAAAATGGATTGAGGAACCCAAAAATGGGCTGGGAAACAAAAAAATGTATTGAAAAACCCCCCAAAATGTCATGAGGAACCCAAAAATAGGCTGGGAAACAAAAAATGGATTGAAAAACCCCCCAAAATGGCATGAGGAACCCAAAAATGGGCTTAGAAATCCAAAAAAAAGGCTTGGAAACCTAAAAATGGGCTCGGAAAACCAAAAATGGGCTGCGGGACCCAAAAATGCATGGATGAACCCATAAATGGACTGAGGAACCCAAAAATGGATTGAGGAACCCAAAAATGGGTTGAGGAACCCAAAAAAAGGCTGAGAAACACCAAAATGGGCTGAGTGACCAAAAACAGACTGAGAAATTAAAAATGTCATTGGGCAAACCAAAAATGGATTGAGGAACCCAAAAATGGGCCAAGAAACCCCAAAAATGGATTGAGAAACCCCAAAATCGATAGAGGAATCCAAAAATGGACTGGAAACAAAAAGATAGATTGACGAAACCAAAAATGGATTGTAAACCTAAAAATGCACTGAGAAAGCCAAAAATGGGCTGGGAAATCAAAAAATGGGCTGAGGGACCCAAAATGGACTGAGGAACCAAAAAAATGGATTCAGAAACCCAAAAATGTGCTGAGAATCAAAAAAAATGTGTTGAGGAACCCAAAACTGGGTGAGAAAACCAAAAATGGTTTGACCAAACCAAAAAAAGGACTAAGGGATCCGAAAATGGTCTGAGGGACTCCAAAAAAGGCTGAGGGACCCTAAAATAGAAGGAGAGAGCAAAAAATGGGCTGAGGGACTCAAAAATGGATTGAAGATATCAAAAATGGGCTGAGGAACCATAAAAAAATGGACTGAGGAACCCAAAATGGGTTGAGGAACCCAAAAAATGGATTGAGGAACCATAGAAAATGGATTGAGGAAACAAATATGAGCTGAGAAAACAAAAAATTGACTGAAGAACCCAAAAATTGATTGAGGAAACCAAAAATAGGCTGAGGAAACCAAAAATGGACTGGGGAACCTAAAAATAGATTGAGGAACCCAAAAATGGGCTGAGGAATCCAAAAATGGATTGAGGAACCCAAAAATGCATTGAAAAACCTCAAAATGGGTTGAGAAACCCAACAATGGACTGGGAAACCCAAAAATGGACTGAGGAAACAAAAAAATAGATTGACAAAACAAAAAATGATTTGTAAACCTTAAAATGGACTGAGAAACCAAAAATGTCCTGGGCAACCAAAAAATGGTCTGAGGAACCCAAAAATAGGCTGCGTGACCCAAAATAGACTGAAAAACCAACAAATCGGCTGAGGGACCCAAAAATGGGCGGAGAAACCCCCAAAAAGTCTTGGTAACCTAAAAATGGGCTGGGAAACCCAAAATGTATTGAGGAAAAAAAAACGAACTGAGGAACCCAAAAATAAATTGAGGAACCTAAAAATGGGTTGAGAAACCCATAAATGGTTTGAGGAACCCAAAACTAGGCTGAGAAACCCAAAAATGGGCTGAGTGACCAAGACATGGATTGAGGAACCCAAAACTGGATTGAGGAAACCAAAAATGAGCTGAGGGACCAAAAACAGACTGAGAAACCAAAAATGTCATCGGGCAAACCAAAAATCGATTGAGGAACCCAAAAATGGACTGGGAAACCCAAAAATAGATTGACGAAACCAAAATGGATTGTAAACCTAAAAATAGACTGAGGAAACCAAAAATGGACTGGGAAACCCAAAAATAGATTGAGGAACCCAAAAATGGGATGAGGAACCCAAAATGGACTGAGGAACCCAAAAAATGGATTCAGAAACCCAAAAATGGGCTGAGAATCAAAAACATTGGATTGAGGAACCCAAAAATGGGTGAGAAAACCAAAAATGGTTTGACCAAACCAAAAATGAACTGAGGGACCCATAAATGTGCTGAGGGACTCCAAAATAGGCTGAGAGATCCAAAAATGGAATGAGAGAGCAAAAAATGGGCTGAGGGACTCAAAAATGAATTGAAGATATCAAAAACGGGCTGAGGAACCAAAAATGGATTGAGAAACCCAAAATGGGTTGAGGAACCAAAAAATGGATTGAGGAACCATAAAAAATGGATTGAGGAACCAAAAAAAAGCTGAGAAACCCCCAAATTGACTGAAGAATCCCAAAATGGATTGAGGAAACCAAAAATAGGCTGAGAAAACCAAACATGGACTGATGAAACTAAAAATAGATTGAGGAACCCAAAAATGGGATGAGAAACCCAAAAATGGGCTGAGGGACCCAAAATGGATTGAGGAACCCAAAAATGGATTGAGGGATGCATAAATGGGCTTAGAGTCCCTAAAATAGGGCTGAGGGATCCCAAAACGGACTGAGAAACTAAAAATGACCTGGGCAACCCAAAAATGGATTGAGGAACACAAAAAAGGGTGAGAAAACCAAAAATCGGCTAGAGGGACCCCCAAAAATGCATTGAGGAATACAAAAATAACCTGGGGAAACCAAAAATGTGTTGAGGAACACAAAAATGGATTGAGGAACCCAGAAATGGACTGAGGAAACCAAAAAATAAATTGAGGAACCCCAAAAATGGATTGAGAAACCTAAAAATGAATTGAGGAACCCAAAAATGGGCTGGGAAACAAAAAAATGGATTGAAAAACCCCCCAAAATGGCATGAGGAACCCAAAAATGGGCTGGGTAACAAAAAATGGATTAAAAAACCCCCCAAAATGGCATGAGGAACCCAAAAATGGGCTTAGAAATCCAAAAAAAAGGCTTGGAAACCAAAAAAAAAGGGCTCGGAAAACCAAAAATGGGCTGCGGGACCCAAAAATGCATGGATGAACCCATAAATGGACTGAGGAACCCAAAAATGGATTGAGGAACCCAAAAATGGGTTGAGGAACCCAAAAAAAGGCTGAGAAACACCAAAATGGGCTGAGTGACCAAAAACAGACTGAGAAATTAAAAATGTCATTGGGCAAACCAAAAATGGATTGAGGAACCCAAAAATGGGCTAAGAAACCAAAAAAATGGATTGAGAAACCCCAAAATCGATAGAGGAATCCAAAAATGGACTGGAACCGAAAAGATAGATTGACGAAACCAAAAATGGATTGTAAACCTAAAAATGCACTGAGAAAGCCAAAAATGGGCTGGGAAATCAAAAAATGGGCTGAGGGACCCAAAATGGACTGAGGAACCAAAAAATGGATTCAGAAACCCAAAAATGGGCTGAGAATCAAAAAAAATGTGTTGAGGAACCCAAAACTGGGTGAGAAAACCAAAAATGGTTTGACCAAACAAAAACAGGACTGAGGGATCCGAAAATGGTCTGAGGGACTCCAAAAAAGGCTGAGGGACCCTAAAATAGAAGGAGAGAGCAAAAAATGGGCTGAGGGACTCAAAAATGGATTGAAGATATCAAAAATGGGCTGAGGAACCCAAAAAATGGATTGAGGAACCATAGAAAATGGATTGAGGAAACAAATATGAGCTGAGAAAACAAAAAATTGACTGAAGAACTCAAAAATTCATTGAGGAAACCAGAAATAGGCTGAGAAAACCAAAAATGGACTGGGGAACCTAAAAATAGATTGAGGAACCCAAAAATGGGCTGAGGAATCCAAAAATGGATTGAGGAACCCAAAAATGCATTGAAAAACTTCAAAATGGGTTGAGAAACCCAACAATGGACTGGGAAACCCAAAAATGGACTGAGGAAACAAAAAAATAGATTGACAAAACAAAAAATGATTTGTAAACCTTAAAATGGACTGAGAAACCAAAAATGACCTGGGCAACCAAAAAATGGTCTGAGGAACCCAAAAATAGGCTGCGTGACCCAAAATAGACTGAAAAACCAACAAATCAGCTGAGGGACCCAAAAATGGGCGGAGAAACCCCCCAAAAGTCTTGGTAACCTAAAAATGGGCTGGGAAACCGAAAATGTATTGAGGAAAAAAAAACGAACTGAGGAACCCAAAAATAAATTGAGGAACCTAAAAATGGGTTGAGAAACCCATAAATGGTTTGAGGAACCCAAAACTAGGCTGAGAAACCCAAAAATGGGCTGAGTGACCAAGACATGGATTGAGGAACCCAAAACTGGATTGAGGAAACCAAAAATGAGCTGAGGGACCAAAAACAGACTGAGAAACCAAAAATGTCATCGGGCAAACCAAAAATCGATTGAGGAACCCAAAAATGGGCTGAAAAACACAAAAAATGGATTGAGGAACCCAAAAATCGATAGAGGAAACCAAAAATGGACTGGGAAACCGAAAAATAGATTGACGAAACCAAAATGGACTGTAAACCTAAAAATAGACTGAGGAAACCAAAAATGGACTGGGAAACCCAAAAATAGATTGAGGAACCCAAAAATGGGATGAGGAACCCAAAATGGACTGAGGAACCCAAAAAATGGATTCAGAAACACAAAAATGGGCTGAGAATCAAAAATATTGGATTGAGGAACCCAAAAATGGGTGAGAAAACCAAAAATGGTTTGACCAAACCGAAAATGAACAGAGGGACCCGTAAATGTGCTGAGGGACTCCAAAATAGGCTGAGAGACCAAAAATGGAATGAGAGAGCAAAAAATGGGCTGAGGGACTCAAAAACGGATTGAGGAACTAAAAAATGGGCTGTGAAACCAAAAATGGGCTCAGGAACCCAAAAATGGATTGAGGAACACAAAAATGGGTTGAGTAACCAAAAAAAATGCATTGAGGAACCATAAAAAATGGATTCAGGAACCCAAAAATGAGCTGAGAAATCCAAAAATTGACTGAAGAACCTAAAAATGGATTGAGGAACCCAAAAATGGGATGAGAAACCAACAAATCGGCTGAGGGACCCAAAAATGGGCGGAGAAACCCCCCAAAAGTCTTGGTAACCTAAAAATGGGCTGGAAACCGAAAATGTATTGAGGAAAAAAAAACGAACTGAGGAACCCAAAAATAAATTGAGGAACCTAAAAATGGGTTGAGAAACCCATAAATGGTTTGAGGAACCCAAACTAGGCTGAGAAACCCAAAAATGGGCTGAGTGACCAAGACATGGATTGAGGAACCCAAAACTGGATTGAGGAAACCAAAAATGAGCTGAGGGACCAAAAACAGACTGAGAAACCAAAAATGTCATCGGGCAAACCAAAAATCGATTGAGGAACCCAAAAATGGGCTGAAAAACACAAAAAATGGATTGAGGAACCCAAAAATCGATAGAGGAAGCCAAAAATGGACTGGGAAACCCAAAAATAGATTGACGAAACCAAAATGGATTGTAAACCTAAAAATAGACTGAGGAAACCAAAAATGGACTGGGAAACCCAAAAATAGATTGAGGAACCCAAAAATGGGATGAGGAACCCAAAATGGACTGAGGAACCCAAAAAATGGATTCAGAAACCCAAAAATGGGCTGAGAATCAAAAACATTGGATTGAGGAACCCAAAAATGGGTGAGAAAACCAAAAATGGTTTGACCAAACCAAAAATGAACTGAGGGACCCATAAATGTGCTGAGGGACTCCAAAATAGGCTGAGAGATCCAAAAATGGAATGAGAGAGCAAAAAATGGGCTGAGGGACTCAAAAATGGATTGAAGATATCAAAAACGGGCTGAGGAACCAAAAATGGATTGAGAAACCCAAAATGGGTTGAGGAACCAAAAAATGGATTGAGGAACCATAAAAAATGGATTGAGGAACCAAAAAAAAGCTGAGAAACCCCCAAATTGACTGAAGAATCCCAAAATGGATTGAGGAAACCAAAAATAGGCTGAGAAAACCAAACATGGACTGATGAAACTAAAAATAGATTGAGGAACCCAAAAATGGGATGAGAAACCCAAAAATGGGCTGAGGGACCCAAAATGGATTGAGGAACCCAAAAATGGATTGAGGGATGCATAAATGGGCTTAGAGTCCCTAAAATAGGGCTGAGGGATCCCAAAACGGACTGAGAAACTAAAAATGACCTGGGCAACCCAAAAATGGATTGAGGAACACAAAAAAGGGTGAGAAAACCAAAAATCGGCTAGAGGGACCCCCAAAAATGCATTGAGGAATACAAAAATAACCTGGGGAAACCAAAAATGTGTTGAGGAACACAAAAATGGATTGAGGAACCCAGAAATGGACTGAGGAAACCAAAAAATAAATTGAGGAACCCCAAAAATGGATTGAGAAACCTAAAAATGAATTGAGGAACCCAAAAATGGGCTGGGAAACAAAAAAATGGATTGAAAAACCCCCCAAAATGGCATGAGGAACCCAAAAATGGGCTGGGTAACAAAAAATGGATTAAAAAACCCCCCAAAATGGCATGAGGAACCCAAAAATGGGCTTAGAAATCCAAAAAAAAGGCTTGGAAACCAAAAAAAAAGGGCTCGGAAAACCAAAAATGGGCTGCGGGACCCAAAAATGCATGGATGAACCCATAAATGGACTGAGGAACCCAAAAATGGATTGAGGAACCCAAAAATGGGTTGAGGAACCCAAAAAAAGGCTGAGAAACACCAAAATGGGCTGAGTGACCAAAAACAGACTGAGAAATTAAAAATGTCATTGGGCAAACCAAAAATGGATTGAGGAACCCAAAAATGGGCTAAGAAACCAAAAAAATGGATTGAGAAACCCCAAAATCGATAGAGGAATCCAAAAATGGACTGGAACCGAAAAGATAGATTGACGAAACCAAAAATGGATTGTAAACCTAAAAATGCACTGAGAAAGCCAAAAATGGGCTGGGAAATCAAAAAATGGGCTGAGGGACCCAAAATGGACTGAGGAACCAAAAAATGGATTCAGAAACCCAAAAATGGGCTGAGAATCAAAAAAAATGTGTTGAGGAACCCAAAACTGGGTGAGAAAACCAAAAATGGTTTGACCAAACAAAAACAGGACTGAGGGATCCGAAAATGGTCTGAGGGACTCCAAAAAAGGCTGAGGGACCCTAAAATAGAAGGAGAGAGCAAAAAATGGGCTGAGGGACTCAAAAATGGATTGAAGATATCAAAAATGGGCTGAGGAACCCAAAAAATGGATTGAGGAACCATAGAAAATGGATTGAGGAAACAAATATGAGCTGAGAAAACAAAAAATTGACTGAAGAACTCAAAAATTCATTGAGGAAACCAGAAATAGGCTGAGAAAACCAAAAATGGACTGGGGAACCTAAAAATAGATTGAGGAACCCAAAAATGGGCTGAGGAATCCAAAAATGGATTGAGGAACCCAAAAATGCATTGAAAAACTTCAAAATGGGTTGAGAAACCCAACAATGGACTGGGAAACCCAAAAATGGACTGAGGAAACAAAAAAATAGATTGACAAAACAAAAAATGATTTGTAAACCTTAAAATGGACTGAGAAACCAAAAATGACCTGGGCAACCAAAAAATGGTCTGAGGAACCCAAAAATAGGCTGCGTGACCCAAAATAGACTGAAAAACCAACAAATCAGCTGAGGGACCCAAAAATGGGCGGAGAAACCCCCCAAAAGTCTTGGTAACCTAAAAATGGGCTGGGAAACCGAAAATGTATTGAGGAAAAAAAAACGAACTGAGGAACCCAAAAATAAATTGAGGAACCTAAAAATGGGTTGAGAAACCCATAAATGGTTTGAGGAACCCAAAACTAGGCTGAGAAACCCAAAAATGGGCTGAGTGACCAAGACATGGATTGAGGAACCCAAAACTGGATTGAGGAAACCAAAAATGAGCTGAGGGACCAAAAACAGACTGAGAAACCAAAAATGTCATCGGGCAAACCAAAAATCGATTGAGGAACCCAAAAATGGGCTGAAAAACACAAAAAATGGATTGAGGAACCCAAAAATCGATAGAGGAAACCAAAAATGGACTGGGAAACCGAAAAATAGATTGACGAAACCAAAATGGATTGTAAACCTAAAAATAGACTGAGGAAACCAAAAATGGACTGGGAAACCCAAAAATAGATTGAGGAACCCAAAAATGGGATGAGGAACCCAAAATGGACTGAGGAACCCAAAAAATGGATTCAGAAACACAAAAATGGGCTGAGAATCAAAAATATTGGATTGAGGAACCCAAAAATGGGTGAGAAAACCAAAAATGGTTTGACCAAACCGAAAATGAACAGAGGGACCCGTAAATGTGCTGAGGGACTCCAAAATAGGCTGAGAGACCAAAAATGGAATGAGAGAGCAAAAAATGGGCTGAGGGACTCAAAAACGGATTGAGGAACTAAAAAATGGGCTGTGAAACCAAAAATGGGCTCAGGAACCCAAAAATGGATTGAGGAACACAAAAATGGGTTGAGTAACCAAAAAAAATGCATTGAGGAACCATAAAAAATGGATTCAGGAACCCAAAAATGAGCTGAGAAATCCAAAAATTGACTGAAGAACCTAAAAATGGATTGAGGAACCCAAAAATGGGATGAGAAACCAACAAATCGGCTGAGGGACCCAAAAATGGGCGGAGAAACCCCCCAAAAGTCTTGGTAACCTAAAAATGGGCTGGGAAACCGAAAATGTATTGAGGAAAAAAAAACGAACTGAGGAACCCAAAAATAAATTGAGGAACCTAAAAATGGGTTGAGAAACCCATAAATGGTTTGAGGAACCCAAACTAGGCTGAGAAACCCAAAAATGGGCTGAGTGACCAAGACATGGATTGAGGAACCCAAAACTGGATTGAGGAAACCAAAAATGAGCTGAGGGACCAAAAACAGACTGAGAAACCAAAAATGTCATCGGGCAAACCAAAAATCGATTGAGGAACCCAAAAATGGGCTGAAAAACACAAAAAATGGATTGAGGAACCCAAAAATCGATAGAGGAAGCCAAAAATGGACTGGGAAACCCAAAAATAGATTGACGAAACCAAAATGGATTGTAAACCTAAAAATAGACTGAGGAAACCAAAAATGGACTGGGAAACCCAAAAATAGATTGAGGAACCCAAAAATGGGATGAGGAACCCAAAATGGACTGAGGAACCCAAAAAATGGATTCAGAAACCCAAAAATGGGCTGAGAATCAAAAACATTGGATTGAGGAACCCAAAAATGGGTGAGAAAACCAAAAATGGTTTGACCAAACCAAAAATGAACTGAGGGACCCATAAATGTGCTGAGGGACTCCAAAATAGGCTGAGAGATCCAAAAATGGAATGAGAGAGCAAAAAATGGGCTGAGGGACTCAAAAATGGATTGAAGATATCAAAAACGGGCTGAGGAACCAAAAATGGATTGAGAAACCCAAAATGGGTTGAGGAACCAAAAAATGGATTGAGGAACCATAAAAAATGGATTGAGGAACCAAAAAAAAGCTGAGAAACCCCCAAATTGACTGAAGAATCCCAAAATGGATTGAGGAAACCAAAAATAGGCTGAGAAAACCAAACATGGACTGATGAAACTAAAAATAGATTGAGGAACCCAAAAATGGGATGAGAAACCCAAAAATGGGCTGAGGGACCCAAAATGGATTGAGGAACCCAAAAATGGATTGAGGGATGCATAAATGGGCTTAGAGTCCCTAAAATAGGGCTGAGGGATCCCAAAACGGACTGAGAAACTAAAAATGACCTGGGCAACCCAAAAATGGATTGAGGAACACAAAAAAGGGTGAGAAAACCAAAAATCGGCTAGAGGGACCCCCAAAAATGCATTGAGGAATACAAAAATAACCTGGGGAAACCAAAAATGTGTTGAGGAACACAAAAATGGATTGAGGAACCCAGAAATGGACTGAGGAAACCAAAAAATAAATTGAGGAACCCCAAAAATGGATTGAGAAACCTAAAAATGAATTGAGGAACCCAAAAATGGGCTGGGAAACAAAAAAATGGATTGAAAAACCCCCCAAAATGGCATGAGGAACCCAAAAATGGGCTGGGTAACAAAAAATGGATTAAAAAACCCCCCAAAATGGCATGAGGAACCCAAAAATGGGCTTAGAAATCCAAAAAAAAGGCTTGGAAACCAAAAAAAAAGGGCTCGGAAAACCAAAAATGGGCTGCGGGACCCAAAAATGCATGGATGAACCCATAAATGGACTGAGGAACCCAAAAATGGATTGAGGAACCCAAAAATGGGTTGAGGAACCCAAAAAAAGGCTGAGAAACACCAAAATGGGCTGAGTGACCAAAAACAGACTGAGAAATTAAAAATGTCATTGGGCAAACCAAAAATGGATTGAGGAACCCAAAAATGGGCTAAGAAACCTCAAACATGGATTGAGAAACCCCAAAATCGATAGAGGAATCCAAAAATGGACTGGAACCGAAAAGATAGATTGACGAAACCAAAAATGGATTGTAAACCTAAAAATGCACTGAGAAAGCCAAAAATGGGCTGGGAAATCAAAAAATGGGCTGAGGGACCCAAAATGGACTGAGGAACCAAAAAATGGATTCAGAAACCCAAAAATGGGCTGAGAATCAAAAAAAATGTGTTGAGGAACCCAAAACTGGGTGAGAAAACCAAAAATGGTTTGACCAAACAAAAACAGGACTGAGGGATCCGAAAATGTTCTGAGGGACTCCAAAAAAGGCTGAGGGACCCTAAAATAGAAGGAGAGAGCAAAAAATGGGCTGAGGGACTCAAAAATGGATTGAAGATATCAAAAATGGGCTGAGGAACCCAAAAAATGGATTGAGGAACCATAGAAAATGGATTGAGGAAACAAATATGAGCTGAGAAAACAAAAAATTGACTGAAGAACTCAAAAATTCATTGAGGAAACCAGAAATAGGCTGAGAAAACCAAAAATGGACTGGGGAACCTAAAAATAGATTGAGGAACCCAAAAATGGGCTGAGGAATCCAAAAATGGATTGAGGAACCCAAAAATGCATTGAAAAACTTCAAAATGGGTTGAGAAACCCAACAATGGACTGGGAAACCCAAAAATGGACTGAGGAAACAAAAAAATAGATTGACAAAACAAAAAATGATTTGTAAACCTTAAAATGGACTGAGAAACCAAAAATGACCTGGGCAACCAAAAAATGGTCTGAGGAACCCAAAAATAGGCTGCGTGACCCAAAATAGACTGAAAAACCAACAAATCAGCTGAGGGACCCAAAAATGGGCGGAGAAACCCCCCAAAAGTCTTGGTAACCTAAAAATGGGCTGGGAAACCGAAAATGTATTGAGGAAAAAAAAAAGGAACTGAGGAACCCAAAAATAAATTGAGGAACCTAAAAATGGGTTGAGAAACCCATAAATGGTTTGAGGAACCCAAAACTAGGCTGAGAAACCCAAAAATGGGCTGAGTGACCAAGACATGGATTGAGGAACCCAAAACTGGATTGAGGAAACCAAAAATGAGCTGAGGGACCAAAAACAGACTGAGAAACCAAAAATGTCATCGGGCAAACCAAAAATCGATTGAGGAACCCAAAAATCGATAGAGGAAACCAAAAATGGACTGGGAAACCCCAAAATAGATTGACGAAACCAAAATGGATTGTAAACCTAAAAATGGACTGAGGAAACCAAAAATGGACTGGGAAACCCAAAAATAGATTGAGGAACCCAAAAATGGGATGAGGCACCCAAAATGGACTGAGGAACCCAAAAAATGGATTCAGAAACCCAAAAATGGGCTGAGAATCAAAAACATTGGATTGAGGAACCCAAAAATGGGTGAGAAAACCAAAAATGGTTTGACCAAACCAAAAATGAACTGAGGGACCCATAAATGTGCTGAGGGACTCCAAAATAGGCTGAGAGATCCAAAAATGGAATGAGAGAGCAAAAAATGGGCTGAGGGACTCAAAAACGGATTGAGGAACTAAAAAATGGGCTGTGAAACCAAAAATGGGCTCAGGAACCCAAAAATGGATTGAGGAACACAAAAATGGGTTGAGTAACCAAAAAAAATGCATTGAGGAACCATAAAAAATGGATTCAGGAACCCAAAAATGAGCTGAGAAATCCAAAAATTGACTGAAGAACCTAAAAATGGATTGAGGAACCCAAAAATGGGATGAGAAACCAAAAAATGGGCTGAGGGACCCAAAATGGATTGAGGAACCCAAAAATGGATTGAGGGATGCATAAATGGGCTTAGAGTCCCTAAAATAGGGCTGAGGGATCCCAAAACGGACTGAGAAACTAAAAATGACCTGGGCAACCCAAAAATGGATTGAGGAACACAAAAAAGTGTGAGAAAACCAAAAATCGGCTAGAGGGACCCCAAAAAATACATTGAGGAATACAAAAATGACCTGGGGAAACCAAAAATGTGTTGAGGAACACAAAAATGGATTTAGGAACCAAGAAATGGACTGAGGAAACCAAAAAATAAATTGAGGAACCCCAAAAATGGCATGAGGAACCCAAAAATGGGCTGGGAAAAAAAAATGGATTGAAAAACCCCCCAAAATGGCATGAGGAACCCAAAAATCGGCTTAGAAATCCAAAAGAAGGTTTGGAAACCTAAAAATGGGCTCGGAAAACCAAAAATGGGCTGCGGGACCCAAAAATGCATGGATGAACCCATAAATGGACTGAGGAACCCAAAAATGGATTGAGGAACCCAAAAATGGATTGAGGGATGCATAAATGGGCTTAGAGTCCCTAAAATAGGGCTGAGGGATCCCAAAACGGACTGAGAAACTAAAAATGACCTGGGCAACCCAAAAATGGATTGAGGAACACAAAAAAGGGTGAGAAAACCAAAAATCGGCTAGAGGGACCCCCAAAAATGCATTGAGGAATACAAAAATAACCTGGGGAAACCAAAAATGTGTTGAGGAACACAAAAATGGATTGAGGAACCCAGAAATGGACTGAGGAAACCAAAAAATAAATTGAGGAACCCCAAAAATGGATTGAGAAACCTAAAAATGAATTGAGGAACCCAAAAATGGGCTGGGAAACAAAAAAATGGATTGAAAAACCCCCCAAAATGGCATGAGGAACCCAAAAATGGGCTGGGTAACAAAAAATGGATTAAAAAACCCCCCAAAATGGCATGAGGAACCCAAAAATGGGCTTAGAAATCCAAAAAAAAGGCTTGGAAACCAAAAAAAAAGGGCTCGGAAAACCAAAAATGGGCTGCGGGACCCAAAAATGCATGGATGAACCCATAAATGGACTGAGGAACCCAAAAATGGATTGAGGAACCCAAAAATGGGTTGAGGAACCCAAAAAAAGGCTGAGAAACACCAAAATGGGCTGAGTGACCAAAAACAGACTGAGAAATTAAAAATGTCATTGGGCAAACCAAAAATGGATTGAGGAACCCAAAAATGGGCTAAGAAACCTCAAACATGGATTGAGAAACCCCAAAATCGATAGAGGAATCCAAAAATGGACTGGAACCGAAAGATAGATTGACGAAACCAAAAATGGATTGTAAACCTAAAAATGCACTGAGAAAGCCAAAAATGGGCTGGGAAATCAAAAAATGGGCTGAGGGACCCAAAATGGACTGAGGAACCAAAAAATGGATTCAGAAACCCAAAAATGGGCTGAGAATCAAAAAAAATGTGTTGAGGAACCCAAAACTGGGTGAGAAAACCAAAATGGTTTGACCAAACAAAAACAGGACTGAGGGATCCGAAAATGTTCTGAGGGACTCCAAAAAAGGCTGAGGGACCCTAAAATAGAAGGAGAGAGCAAAAAATGGGCTGAGGGACTCAAAAATGGATTGAAGATATCAAAAATGGGCTGAGGAACCCAAAAAATGGATTGAGGAACCATAGAAAATGGATTGAGGAAACAAATATGAGCTGAGAAAACAAAAAATTGACTGAAGAACTCAAAAATTCATTGAGGAAACCAGAAATAGGCTGAGAAAACCAAAATGGACTGGGGAACCTAAAAATA
>JAUMJL010001176.1:0-48864 GCA_033558185.1 Dromococcyx pavoninus | reverse complement strand
GGTAGAAGGTGTGTGACACGCAGTGGTACCTCTGCCTTATCCTTTTATTATAAGAATTATTAGAATCATAGAACAGTTTCGGTTGGAAGCGACCTTAAAGATCACCCAGTTCCAGTCCCCTGCCATAAGCAGAACTCTTTATCCCAGATATTTCCCACACGTTGAACGAGCCACCCCACCCAACCCCAGTTCTGCCATAAACAAACAGAGGGCCTCTCAAACCCGTGACTCACTGCCCAGGCTTCTCCTCCGCCCTTGTGTGCGACCGGAACAAGAGGCTGCCAGCCGCAACTGGTGAATTAACATTATTATTATTATTGCCGTGGCATTATCGGGAATTAAAGTCACCCCGCGCCGGTGACAATAGAATACGAACCGGGTAGGGGCTAGCTGGTGAGGGGAAGCGGCTGAGGAAGGGGCTCCACGTCTGCCGAGGGACGGACTCGGCGGCCGCTCTCACACCCGGCCCCGGCGCGGCTGCCTCACTCGCGCGCGTACTCACGCGCTGCCCTCCCGCCCCGCCAACCGCCGCCCCGCGCGCGCCCAACTGCCCCGCGCGCAGCCCCGACCGGGCAGCGCGAAGCCAACGCTGCCAACCGCCGCCCCACGCGCAGGGGTACACGCAGCTCCCCCCAGCCCCGGCAGCGCAGAGTCGCCGCCGTCCCCCGGCAACCACAACCCGCGTCCCGCACGCGGAGCCGCCGTCTGCCCCCGCCAACCGCCCCGCGCAGACAGAGTGCTCGCCCCGTCCCCACCCACCCACCCCCGAGCGCAGGAAGGACGCGCGCGGCCCCAGCCCCGGCAGCACGTAGCCGCCGCTGCCCCAGGGCGGCGGGGAGAGGCGGCCGAGGGAAGGGAGGGGGACGGCAGGGCAGGGCAAGGCAAGGCAACGCAGGGTGACGGCAGCGCGAGGAGAAGAAACGGGCGCACAGCACCCGCGCTGCCACAACTCCTCCGAAAGTTGTCAGGGGCGCCCGGCGGGACGGAGCCGCAGCCCGGGGACGCGCACCGCTGCCTCCTCGCCAGTCCTCTTGCAACCCCCTCTCCCGCCCTGCACCTCCCGTCTCTCCCGCAGCCGCCGCGGAGCAGGAGCAGCCCGGCACACGGGGCGCTGCTGCCGCCGGCGGCGGGGCTCGACCTCAAGCCTCCGCGGGACGGGGGACCCCTCGGTCCCCCCGAGCGCGGGACGGGGGGGGGGGGACGGACCTCCCGGTGGAGGCACTTACCGAGCGGCAGCGGCAACTCCCTCCCCGCAGCGCCCTCGCCTCTCCCAGGGGCGGGGAGGGAGGAGCGGGGGAGGAGAGCGCGGATTGAGCCCTCCCGGCCGCCGCCGCGACGCTCCCGCCCCCGGCCCGGCCCCCGGAGACGAGCGGAGCTGAGCGGCGCTGCCTGGGAGTCACCATGTGAGTGTGGAGTGGGGGAGCGGGGAGCCCCGCGGGGGGAGAGCGGCGGAACAAGGGCCCACGGGGAGGGGGAGGCTGGGACCGTACCCATGTTCTGGCTGCTGCCGGCGACCCCTCCCCCACTGACCGAGTCGTTTCCCTCTGCTTCTGCCCTGTTCCCATCCCGTCTGTTCGTGTCGGCTTCGCCTTCGCCCCCTTATCTCTGCGGGCAGCCTCGCCTCCCACCCGCGGGGGCTCCTTGCGGCAGGAAGGCGCCTGCTCCCATCCCCCCCAGTCTCCGGACCCCCAAACCCCGGCCTTCTGTAGCAACTGCCCCCCCTTTCCTAAACCCCGACCCTCCAAGTCGTGGCCTCCCAGACTCCGGCCTCTTGTGGCGCCTGCGCCCCTCTCTCCCCCCTCCTTGATCCCCCAACCCCCGGCCTTCTGTACCACCAGTCTCCTCAAATCCTGGCTTCCTGTGGCGTCTGTCCCCCCTCCCCGAACCGCAGCCTCCCCGAATCTCGGCCTGCTGTGGCGCCTGTTCCCTCTAGCCCTCCAGACCTCGCTTCCCCCCCCCCCCCCCCCCCCCCCAAACCGCAACCTCCTGTGGTGATTGTCTCCCCCAGCTCTGGCCTTATGTAGCCCTAGCCCATGAAAACCCAACTCCAGTCCCCTGAAGCCTTCTGTGGTGCCTGTCGCCCTCCAACCCTGGTCCCCCAAATCCTGGTCTGCTGTGGCACCTGTCCCCCCCTTCCCCAAACCCCAGCCCCCTGTAGCACTTGCCCTCCCCTTCCCCCAAACCCTGGCCTCCTGTGGTGCCTGTCCCTGCCAGTTCCCCAAACCTCACCCCCTAGACTCTGGCTTTCTGTAGCACCTGCCTCCTCCTCCCTCCCCAAACCCTGGTCCTCCAAATCCCAGTCCCTGTTGTACCTGCCCCCCGAAACCCCTGCCTCCTGTGGCACCTGCCCTTCTTCTCCAAACCCTGGTCCCCCAACCCCTGGCCTTCTGTGGCACCTGACTCCCAAGTCCTGGCCTCCTGTGGTACCTACTCCTCCTTCCCCAAACCCCAGTCTACCTAATCTCAGCCTCCTGTGGTGCCTGTTCACCCCTAGTGCCCCTTTCTGTGGCACCTGCCTCCCGCTCCCTCCCCTAACCCTGGTCCCCTAAACCCCAGCCCCCACTGTACATGCCCTCCCCTGACGCCCCCCAAACCCCAGTCTCCTGTGGTACCAGCCTCCCCAACTCTTGGCCTTTTGTGATGCTGGTCCCCCAAATCCTGGCCTCCTGAGGTGCCTTCCCAAACCCCAATACCCAAAACCCCAGCCTCTTGTGGGACCTGTGCCCCCAGCCCCTCAAACCTTATCCCCCCCCAAACCCTGGCCTCCTGTGGCACTGTCCCCTCAAACATAAGCCTCCTCTGGCTCCTGCCTTCCCCCGTTTACCTCAAACCCTCCCCTTCTCTGGCATCTGCCTCGCAAATCCCATTCTCTTGTGATGCCTGCTCTCCAAACTTCGGTCTCCTGTGGCACCTGCTCCCCCCTCCCCAAAATCTGGTCCCCCAAACCCTGGCCTCCTGTGGCACCTGCTCCTTGATCCCTTCACCCCCTAAGTCTCAGTCTCCTGTGGTGCTTGCACCCCAAATCCCAGGCCCTAACCCTGAGTCTTTTGTGATGCCTCTGACTCTGAGTGGAGTGTGTGGGAGAAAGCTGTTGTGCCTTGGATCTGCTGGTCATCACTGCCTCTTTTAAGTGTTTAATTAGAAAAATCGTGCTAATACTTGACCTCCTTTTGGGGGGGGGGATAAAAATCCAAGCTTTGCTCTTAATATATTGTGAGACAGTCATATGAATGGCATTTGTTTTGTTTTCATTACTTTTTATGATATGCTGACTTCCCAGCTGAAAAAAATCTTAACCTGAAAAGAAATTTCTTTAGAGATCTGTCTGTGGGGAAATATTTGATGGTTAGATTGTATGAGCCTGTCTTACAGACTGATACTACATTCAGCAGTGTTCTTAATTTTAGTTACTGCTAAAATTATACCTGAACAGTTTCTTGACCAAATTTATGCTGCTGTTTTTTTCCTCTCTCTTTTAATTCTTATCATACTTTTCCTGACCTGGCCCATATCCTCCTTCTGCATATATGGTAGCAGACCTCTGCTCTCAGGAGATATCCCCAACTTCAGATATTTAACTTTTGAAGGCTGACTCAGGCAGTTCACTTTAGGTTCCCTGTATAAGGAAGAAACACGCACCTGTGGAGTTAAGTTTGCTTCTCAGATGCTTATTCAGGATGGAAAGAGTGGCCTTTTCGAGGTAGCAGTTTCTGTCTGTAGACACGGAGAACTTGAACAACTCAGTAGCTCACTTTTACACAAGTGGAGTTGGGAAATATGAGGTCTGTTGGAGCTCCATACACGCAGAAGGCTGCCTGCTCTGATATTCATTTGCATTCTTGTATGTTGTTGAAAATATTTGTAGTATAACCTTTCAAGTTACACGATTTACAGTTTAGGAAAGAGATCTGGCAAAGCAGATGCCGGCATCTTTGATACCAACACAGGTCAGACTGAGCAGCTTCTACAGACTCTGCTGTCTGCTCAGATTGTCTTACAGGGTATTATGATTTGTATGTTGTTCAGAGGGGTCCTCAGATATTAACAAAAATAGTTTTTGTTACAAGCCACTTGGCTTGTAAATTTGAATTTACGGAAACATTGCAAAAATATAATTGACTTGAAGGCCAGAAGAATTAAACCGTTCATAGAACTGCCGTGTTTCACGTGGATGAAAGTCGCATTCAATACTGCTCTGTAGGAGCCCACATACATAGGTTCTCTGACCTATTAGAAGGCCAAAAAGCTAAGGTTAGGTGGGAGAGTCCCGTGTATTTGGTGCGTCAGGAATGCTATTTTCTTGAGCCCTGGTTTTTAAATACTATTTTTTTAGAAATTAAAATTAAGGGTATGTATCTAAGAAGACCTTTTAGGGTAAGATTAGTGCACTATGAATGAATGGAGTTGCTGTGAATTATTTGGGAGTGTAGGTCGTTAGGGCCATGGCACTGAGACCTACTTCATGGTACAAGAAAATCTTTTCTTTTTTTTGGCCTCCTTCCTTGCTGATTTTCAGTGTTGCATTCTTACCAATAATGGAATATTAGCTGTTCTGAAATGGCTTCCTATGTGGAGGAGAGCCTACTATGAAATATATGCAATACTTTTTTATTCATTCTTTCAACTTCTTTCCATTACAGACCTATTATTTTTCTTCAAAAGTACACAATATTCCCAAATAGCATTTATTAGTATTTCTGAATACTGTCCCATTGAGTGGCTGTTAAAGAACAGCCACAATAGCTAATCTGAGTTAATTTCCTTCTGTAGTCAGTAATCTGTGAGGAACCTGTGAATTACCTACTTCACACACCTGTTTTTAAAAAGATGATGCCTGCTCAGGCTGTTCTGTGCTCACACCTGCAGAAAGCTGGAAGGTGTGAACTTTGTGTAAAGCCTTCAGAGGTTGTAGGTATTAAAAGCAAAGATGACTGCTGTGTTTTTTCCACTCTAAAGGCTCATAATTTGGACAAGTATATCCCTGATGCAACCCCACCTGCCTTCCTGCCAAGTTTTAAGTCTGGTGTTTTAGAGCAGTTCTATTCAAAGCAAATGCTTCCAGATTTTGTTTACATGGCCAAATTATTTTTTTCCTTGTGTTGAGAACCACCTAAAACAGTTGCTTCTTTTTTTTCTCCTTTTTTCCCTACCCACTTTTAATTTCATCCAGTATGTGGTGGGAACCTCTAGCGTAGTGTCAGAGTTCAGCAAAGCTGCCTCAGCCGAAGATGGTATCTAATTTATGAGTGTTTTTTAAGCTTCCCTTTATAAGGGAGGCTGACTGCACCACCTGTTAAAACAGTAATAATACTATAAATTGTGAGGAGAAGCAATTTGCGGGTTGATGGTTTGGGACCCTGAATCCCTGCACTGCTGGAGTTACTATGCAGGTTCCTTTCTGAATGTTAACGGAACCTGTCCCCTCTGTATGCTCCCAAACATTTGGTTCATGTGCAGTATGTGTGCATAACCCAAGTGTTGCAGCATAGACTGAGTGATTTTCACAGCACAAGAACTGAATAATGCGAAGTAAAGTACCTGTGTTGCAGAGTTTTCTCTCTGAGTTAAGGCAGTTTCATGTCTTTCGAAATGGTGAATATGGCAGACACTTAGTGCAGAATTCCTAGTTGTTCTTACCCATGTTCTCACTCCCTCTGAAGTTCTAAAGAATCTCAGAAATCTGAAAATTGTTCTAATATTGATGCTGTTTGTACCCTACAGCTATTTGCAGCAAAAAGTTTAGTCGTTTCATTAAAGTTTCAAGAAAATAATTTGATGTTTGCTCCTTCTTTTTCCCTCCTTCCCCTTTCACCCCCTAAACTGTTGCACATTCTGTCCCTGAGTGGTTTGAGCAGTAAAAGTTGAAGGGAAATGACTGTTACTCGGGAGATACAAATTTCTTGCAAGTTATTATGGGGTTTCCAGCGCTGATCAAATGTTATAGCAGTTTGTCCAGAAGCTGCTCAGTGCCCATCCACATCGGCACCAGTCTGTTCCCTTTGTGCCCAGTAGCAAGATACCAAGCTGACTTGCTCGGCCAGCTCTTGAAAATTGGGCTATGACCAGACTTTGTCAGAATCCTTCTCAGGAGGTGGAGATTTGCAGCAACTCTCCTCTCAGGGCTGGTGTCACTCTGGACAGCCACACTTGGTAAATGTGTATGGTGCTGAGCCTCAGCCCTGCAAACCTGGACAAGCCAGACTTGATGCACTCTGGACTGTCCCTTCATTTTAGTGAAGGGAAGATAGGTACTTGTGGTGGTGGTGACTAGCTGGCTGGCTTTCTGGTCCATAGCAGGCTGGCCAGCTGTAAAGCTGAAAACTAGAATCAACCTTAACTTTGCTGATGCAAGTGCACAAAGAAGACAGGAGTCTTAAAAGCTGTACTGTTTTGACTGCAATGACTTTTTAAAATAACTGTACTTGCCTTCATTTGTACACAATTATTGAGGTATAAAAGAGCTCTGTAGAGCTTTAATGGCATCTACTCTCAAACCTGTATTTGGCAGATAGTACAATAATCATATACTGAAACATTGTCATCAGTCTGGGTTAACTTTCAGCTTGTGACCAGAGCCCGTGAAACACTTGTAGCATCTCGCTGAAATGCGGTCTCGCCTCAGTTGCTGCTCCTTTCCAAACACTCCTCTTTGGTTTGCTCTCATTGCAGCACTTGTGGTGCTTTGCAGACTCCATCGTTGTTACAATGGCAGATGTTATTTGATGGATATTTCAGCTGAGCTTGCTCTTTTTTTCATAGTATGAATTTAAGTGGAAAATCTTTTAAGAGAATTACTCAGCGTATAACACTCCTCATGCTTATGGATTGCAGACCGTTTACACAATTGACTTCATTAATCCATGAAATACAAGATTTAAGGTTCTCAGGATATCAGGTCTTCTGCACAGAGTATCAATCACATTTATTTAATTTGTAAACAGAGAGCCTGCTTCAATCTTTATCAAAACCAATAGATGAAGACAAAAGGCTTCTGTCGTCAAGACCAGGATTTGTATTTAACCCCCAGGTGTGCCCTCAGGTTCTCAGCATGATTACTCTCTGTGTAGCTACAGTGGTTTGTGACAGATGTCCACAAGTGTTTAGGAAAGAAGTCAGTGGAAAATATAGCTGTGAGATTATAGCTCATCATACTCTCAGGTCCTGACTTTTCGTGGGTGCAGCTGTACTGTCTTAATTTTAGCACTTACACTGAATTTTTTAGAAGAGAGAAGGCTGGCCTCGTTAGGTTAAACTTGGGAATACACAGATGTTCTCACACCCCCAAAACATGCAGTGGGGGTCTTTTACAGTTCGTGTTTTCTGTCAGAATTGGTCCATTGCCTTAGGAAGGTCAGCCCAGCTTGTAGCTGAAAATTTCTCTTAGATGATGTTGAAGAATTGAGAAACGATTTGGGAGCTATAGCTCAAATAGGAAAAAGGACCTTGAGCTGTTCTTGAGCTCTGAATTTCTTCCCCGCCCAGTCTGCTGGTTTTTGAGCCAGAGTTTTCAATTTCCCAGGTTTTAACCTTGGTATGTTTTGATATATAAATCTGAAAAGCCTTTTAATTAAATGTGTGAGTAAGTAATCACCCAGTTTCAAAGTGCACCATTTAGGGATGAACGGATTTCTGTTTAAATGGGGGAAAGCCCAGCTGCTTCTTTCTAGTTTTCCAGAAAACTGCTTGAAAAGCTGCTCATTTCTAACACAGTGTTGCTTATAGGTTAATACATGTTTGCAGAGCATATCCTTTGTACCTTAACTTTTAAGTAATCATAGACTCCTAGAAATTGTATTTTTACATTAAGCCCTGGTAGGAGAGCTTATTTTGGTATCTGCTTAAATTTTAAGAGTTGACTCAATCTGTTGTATTTCTGTTACGAAAGATCTGCTCGCACGTATCCTGAGGTTTGAGGGGGCAGTTGTTGTGTGTGGAAGAAGTTTTGTTTTTATTGAATAAAAATGCCAGGGACTATTTTCCTTGAACTCTGTAAACTTTTTCAGATGGAAGGCAAACATTCAGTTTTTGTACTGATCTTTTTGTAATGTTCTCAATGTAATCTTGAATTGTTTTTGTTTTCACCCCTTGTTCTCTTTCATTTTAACTTAAAAACATACAAGTGTATTGCTGGAATGTGTTCTTTTTAACCAAAGCATTGCATCTGTTTCTGCAAGCCAACGAGAAATGGAAATATTTTTGCACAAGCCTCAGCTGGCATTAGAAAACAATTTTTAATGAGGAAGCAGCCATCGGAAGGGTTGCTTTTTTATTGTTTAACGTTTTTATGTGCTAACTTTTGAACTCCAAAGAGTTTTCCTCAAGTTTTCTCATACATATGCAACTTATCTAAATTGAATAGTTCAGAAATACATTTTTACACTGAAACATCCACGAAATACATTTTTACACTGAAACATCCACACAATTTATTGCTGTGTCTGTGACCCTACAGGTCAGGATCTGTTCTAGGATTCCTCACAGCGGCTCATATCATGCAGAACTGCACCTTTATGTTGCTAAGCTCACTGTGTACAGTATCCAAAGTAGACCTCAACATTAAACAAAGTTTTATACTTAGAAACATTAATTGTATGCTTTTATGAAAAATAGTGCAAGTTGCACTTTCCCGACAGTTTTGTTTAATGAGGACATCCAAAGCTGCTGTTTTTTCTCTGGCTCACCTTGTCTTGTGTTTCTGGTTCTTAGAGCATCACCTCTATTGTAAAAATGTTAGTCTTTGGGGGTCAGAAGGGCACAATCCCAATACAGAACTGTGCTTTAGTTTCTGAAGCTATGTAAATTTAGTTTCTGAAGCTATGTATGTGTAAAACTGTGACTTTGATTATCATTTCAGATTACACATCTCTTATTTTTTCTCTCTCCCCAGGGCCGATTACTGGAAATCTCAGCCAAAAAAATTCTGTGATTACTGCAAGTGCTGGATAGCAGACAACAGACCTGTATGATATCAATGATTCTGAAATACTAGGAATTTCAATTACACGCTTTTAAAATCACTTCTGATACCACTCTATTGATGCATGAAATTTGTTGTTTAAAAATTCTTCTGTAATCCTTGGGATAGTTAAAATATATTACACCAGAGCAAGATGGTGTGTGCTGTTCTGCTTGGCAGTACAGATAAGAACTGAAATACCGACTTTGCTTTTTCCTCAGGTTCTGTAACTTAACATTTGATCTGTCTTGAAACTTCGTCTGTGCCCGTTCCGAGCTTTCGTATGCAAGTAGAAAGCAAAACCTGACATACGTACTGTTTATGTATGGTAGGCCTGGCACAGCCAACACTCTAAGCATTTGAAGCAGCTTTCTTTCATTTCACACAGCCCACCAAAATGTTACTGGGTTGAAGGTGTTTCTGACTGGTAGATGCCTTTTGCAGACTACTTGACCCATTGGTTTCTCACTTAGAAATCAGTTTTGCATCCCTGATGGTGTGCCAGGGATACTCCAGAAGCTAAACTTCATCTGGCTTACACTTAGATACCTGCAGCTCAGAATAACAAATGTGAGCTGGTTGGTTTAGGTTTCTCCTTGTAGTCAGTGAAGAGAAATACACATTAAAGGGGGCATTTGGGTAACTCCTTGAAGTCTGACTTTAAGTGAGATTAATCATCTTCTGCACGTGCATTCTTTGCATATTGGTTTGTGCAAAGAAATTCTAGGATTACTAGGTCAGGCTTAGGCACCTAACATCTGAACAACTAAACGAGCTTAAATGCTTTTTGTTAGAACAATGTGAGGATTTCCACTGTTGTACCTATAGAGCTGCTGAGCTCCTTCCAGCTCCTGCTGGCTTCAGTCTTTCTAGCAGCTTTTTCCCTTGCAGACTGTTCTGTTGTCCTTAGTTACGCAACTCTCCCACCTTGCTTTTTCATCTCTCTGTCTCTCAGATTTGTGGACTTGCAGATTAGCTTAAGTTCATGGGAGTTTGTGAAGCATAGCATAATCTAATTAAGGAATGTAGCTAATGTTTGGAAATCTTAAGTAAGCCATATGCGTTTTACAAGTTTGCATAAAACAGAGTTAAAAAAAAACAGGGATGATACTTGGAAGCATAGCATAGATAGGGAGTCCGAATTCTCTGTTACTTGCTTCTAATATACATGCTGAACAGTATTATCTGGAAAATTTAAAATCTTGTAAATACAGACTATGAAATAGTATGATATCATTTTGGAGTGTTACTGATTTTTTGTAATTTCTATTTTGAGTGTTTCTCGGTGTTCCAGAATTCCTGTAGCCATTTTATAGCTGTGTTGTTTGCTGTAAGTGTTGTCAGAGCAGGTTACGTTTAGGCTTGTTCAACTAAGTTTAGTCTAAGTAAATTTTAACTAACGAAAATGAACTAAATTAAAATTGCATAATACATATTGTTTTTCTTTTTTTTTCCTGATTTTTAAGAGCATTGATTTTCATGAAAGAGGAAAGAATCATAAAGAAAATGTGGCAAAAAGAATTAGTGAGGTAACTCAAATATCTTTTTTGCATGAATGCTTATTTTTATTCTCTTTCATTATCAGACTTGTTTAATTTGTTCTTTTGGGCGTTTTGTTTTAGATTAAGCAGAAAAGCTTGGACAAAGCAAAAGAAGAAGAAAACCTGTCGAAAGAATTTGCAGCAATGGAGGAGGCTGCAATGAAAGCATATCAAGAGGATTTGAAAAGGCTTGGAATTAAACCAGGTAGCTCAAATAGCTGCCAAAGGATTAAAGACAGAATTGAAAGAATGTTGAATAGAAATAATTTTTCTTAAATTAGTTTTTAGGAACATGAGATGAGGCCTCTGGAACTGTGTTAGCACAGTTTAAAAAAAAAAAAAGGTAGTCTGCAAGTTGCCAGTAGTAGAAGTTGTAGTTCAGAATATTGTTTTGCTATAGTGTCCTCTGGACATGGAACAATCTGGTTTGGATTAGAAAAATTAAACAATGTGATAGCGAAAAAATAGGCTGTAGTTGGTGCTTTGAATCAGCAGTGTTGCTGCTCTTAGTCAATTTTACGTTATGTTTTGGCCAGTTGCAGACCAAAGTTCCTATGGAGTAGGAGAGCTTGTGCTCCCACTGGTGTCAGTGGAGATTAAGAATCTCCTACTCAGCTTGCAGTTCAGCAAGTATCTTTGTTCTGTCCATGCAGAACATTATGCTTTAAAAAAAGGTTTGTAGTTTCAAGCTTCTATAGAAGCTATATTCTTCATAACTCATTTCTTTTTTGTTGTTGTTTCATTAGAGCTTATTGGTCCTTATGGCTTTTCTCTTTATGTTACTCATCTTTTGATATCTGGACTTTCTTATGACACTATAATATTGCTACAATGCAAGATGATTTGAATATAATCTTTTAAGTTCAAGTTCATCATGAGAGTAATACTAATGAGTGAAAATACTCATAAGAAAAACATTTCCCATTTGCTGTTGCTCAGGAGTGACTAGTATTTAAGCTTAAATTATTACTTTTTTTTAAAAGGAGGTATTCTTTTCTTCAAGATGATGTAGGTCCCAGTTCGACACAGAGTAAAACACAGAGTAACACAGTGGAAACTAAAGGAAAGAAAGAAAAGAAAGAGAAGAAGGAAAAGAAAGAAAAGAAAAAAAAGACATCTCAGGATGTCTCAATGCCACCAAAAACTGAAACGAAGGAGTGGGTGCAAGGATTGTCTCCCGAAGGCTATACATATTACTACAATACAAAAACAGGAGGTAAAAACTAGTGAGGAGCAAATGCCAATAGAGTTGTTGGATATAAATGAGAAAATACTGCCCGTACTACTTTACTGCTCGCAGCACTGAGCTGATTATTAAAATATGAGCAATTAGATGGAGTTTTGTTTAACATTCAAGACTTGGGCATCCAGAACTTCAGACTGGTTCTGCTGTTTGTTAATAATGGGAGAATGCAGTAGTTGCCCACTTCCTGGAAATGTTTAGCCTTTCAGCGGTTGAGTATACAAACCATAGCAGTGTTCTTCCTAGAGAAACTTTCTTATCAGGAATGTGAAATAGATTGATTGTGCCCAAGTAAATGAGAGCAGTTATGAATTGCAGCCTGATTTTGTCTTTCCATATTTAGAGGATTTATCTAATTGACTAACTTCTGTTGAGGAACTACATGTTATGATCTACTTTAGAGCATGAAAGCAACCCTCTTTTATGATTGACGAGAATATTGCAAACTGTTTCTTAGCAATTTAAGGATTGACATTAGTATTTACCTTAGTCTTTCCTCATACAAGATAACTTCCAAGAAGTAAAATCTTGTGTGTTTAGTTTCTTCTGGACTATTTTAAAATGAAAACCAACACTTTCTTTGTACCAAAACTCCAGTATCTGTGTATCAGCCATAGTTTAATCAAGTCTGGAACGTGGTTATACTCATTAAAACCAACTGTAATTATAATACTTTGTTTTATTGTTCATACCGTGATTTGATCAAGGAGGGCTTATATTCTGATGAGATATATCTATATTACTTGTTTATATGAGTGTACACATCAGTTTCAAACTCTTTAGATGTGTTTTTTCTAAATATTATTAAACATGAACAGGATTGAATGATAACTGAAATATGTTTTTGTTTTTTAAGAATCGCAGTGGGAGAAACCTAAAGGATTCCGAGGCAACTCTCAGAACTCACAAACGGTAATCAAATATTGTTATTCATGCTTTTCCCTGTCCTTTTTAACATTTATCAGAAATAAGCTAAGTCATTTGCAAGTCTTCTGATTGCAGAAGATAAATTATTTGCTGTTAGTAAACTTAGGAAAAAATAATCTGAATATATAGAATGTCACATGAAATACTTGTTGAAAACTGAAATTTTGCAATACAAATCTTTTTTTGGCTGATTCATTTATCAAGAGAAGAGAAGTGATAGTGGTGGTTGTGTTTTTACAGAAAATGCTTTTTTGATGCTTGAGCCTATAACATTGAAAACTTTTGGGAAATTCTGAATACATTGTGGTCAACATTTTGAGAATGAAATATAATTTTAAGAATTAAATCTTAAACATTTGAAATAGTTAAGACTCCTTTATGTTAGGAAACATTGAGATTGCATTTTCAGGTATTAAAAAAAAAGCTTTTTATGTTTGATTTAGGATATGGTTATGTGATAGCACACAACATTAAAAATAGGATTTTTACAACACTCCTGTGAAGTGATGTTATATTTCCCCATATTCAAGATAGCTGTCAGAGGTACAATATGATTTAAAACCAGTGTTGTTTGCTAATATTGGATTTTGTGCTAGAGGTCAAAAAAGCCTGGCTTTTTCAGAGTACGTGACATTCTGTAATTCTATATTGTTGCATCTCAGAAGGCAGCCTTGCATGATACTGGGTTACTTACAGTCAGAGGAGAAAATGGTTGTAATCGTGTATAGTTTTAGGCAATTGAATCAATTCACAAAATGTACATTAAGTCTTGTCTGTATTCTGTCTCTTGTTCAGGCAGTGTTTTATCTCAGAAATGCTGTCTTTTTCCATCCAGTGTTCATTCCCAAGAGACTTCACACTTTGTGTCTTAGCTGCCCATTGTAGCCGCTCTGGCTTTCTGAGTCTTTTATCCTGTGGTTTTGCAGAACTTGTTAACCGGCACTTCGGCTTTTATCTTTCCAGTCAAGGCATAGCTGTGTGATATTTATAGGCCAGTCTTACTGTAGCCTTTCCCTGAAAGAGGTGGTCCCATGACTAATCTTGTAGGGTCCTTGTTGCCTGTTTCCCCTGAAAGTGAACATGTTCAGGAAGTGAAGACATCAGAGTTTAGGTTGGTGCGTTGTAGGCTTATTTCCTTGCCATCAGCTCTTTGGGTAATCAGAGAAATGCCAGTGCAGGGAGAGCAGATGGAGGAGAGAAGGAGCTCTTTCTTGGCAGCAATTTGAAGTTAGCTCATCTCCGCTATATCATAAACACACACCTTCAGCCTCGGATATCTCTAATGCCACATGGCTGTGTTTTGCCATTCCTCCCTCACCCTGCTTTTTGTGACTTTCTGGTGTCTTTCTTTTCGCTATTGCTAAAAACAAGCACTTGATTGCTCTCTTATTTAGTCTGAGTTTACAGATATTTCAACATTCCAGATCTCTAGCAAGGACTCACAACTGCCCAGAAGTTAAAGAGTGTGCTTGCAGTATGTACTGCAAATGAGATTCACAGACTCTCCTTGTTTTACAGCACATAAGATTGCTGCTCAGACTTTGTAAGAGGTAGAGAGAACAGAATAATGAAAACGCATGTTGAAGGCCACCTGCAGCTTCAGTTAGATTGATGTCCTGCACATTAGCATTTATGAACTAGGGTATTCTGTGTGTCTAATGTCAAATATCTGCTGAAAACCTCTAAGAACCAGGTCTAAAATGTTTAGGATCTAGCTCTAACAAAAAGGATAGGTTGTACTTAAAACTTGTCTTTTGTCCTCTTTCTACTTACATAAAATAAATTTTCCTTTTGCTTCTTTTGTTGAAATAAGCACACTGAAGCTTTTGGGAGTGAAACTTTGTGGAAATGTGCTTACTCAAGGCTTTCTTGCTTTTTGCCAGTCTAAACATACTGATATTGTTTTTCTGTTTTGTATATAGCTTTCTATTGAGCAGCTGTGAGGACTTTAACTCCTGATTTTCTTGTGGTTTTAAAACCCACCAAGTTTTAATAGAGTACTAAGCAAATGGGTAGGTGTGTATGTGCAGAAGCCCATCTAGGGGTGTGTATTTATATATCTATATACAGACACATTTATTAATGCAGAAATCATGTATGGTGAAGCTGCACGGAAGTTCTGCCCAGTACAGTGAAATGGGCACCATTACTACTTAAGGAGCAGTGAAGTATTATATGTGTAAGTGTTGATGAAAATGAAGTTCTTGAGGATGTTGTCACGTGATGACTGATTATCTTGCTGTGGCTGATTCTGCAAAATCTCTTTATTTTAATTGCACATCCAAAAAGACATTCCAGCAACTTCTGCTGGGTTTCATATGGGTTTATTAATTAGTAGGGAAAAGCAGAGATTTGTTGAAATTGGTGTTACACTAAGTAAGTAAATTCATGACATGCTTTCCTACAGAGTTTGCTTCTTTAATATTTTTGGTGAAGACCTGTTTTGGAATACATTTTAGAAAATTTGGTTTTGTTTGCTTTTGTTTAATTTGTGATCGTAGTTATTGGTACTGTTTTTCTGTAGCCCTCACAAAACCCTGAGTCTTCCAGAGAAAATTTTTCTTGGTCTCTGCTTAAAAGAAACATCAGTTTCAGGTGTGAATACTTTGGAAAAGAAAAACATGTAAAGTAAAGGCCTTTATGGCTTTTATCATTATTTAAACTGTATGTCAACATTTATTACCTCATACTAATTATCTACTGTTTGGAAAAAATTGTCTGTGTATTGTCTGCAGTACTTTAGGGTAAGCAGTGCAATCTCATTTGAGTCAAAGGGAACACTTTTTAATACCTTCAGGAGTCCAAGCTTTAAAACAGTAAAATTATCATGAACACAATATACTCAAAGATTGTCTAGTCTTATAAGTGATGCTTTGGCTGATCCTTAAAATTGTCTTTTTTAATTACCTCCTTATCTTTTCCTCAGGCAGCTGAGTGGGTGGAAGGTGTCACTGAAGATGGTCATACCTATTACTATAACACACAAACAGGAGGTAAGGAGAGTTTGGTTCCAGTTAAGCTGTTTCAGAAAAGAGATTTTTCAGAGCAACATTTTACTTTGCAAGTAACCACCTTTTAAGGCCATTACTAAGGTTTGTATTTTTTAAGCTGTTACCTTAGTTGAAATGTGCTTGTTGCCTCAGTCAGTGCTAGCTTCTTTATCTGTGTTGTCGATGTGTGTGCCATTTGTGCTTCACGGGCTTTTTTAGACATTTGACTTATAACTCTAAAATATGGGTGGTTCTTTTCTACATATATGTTGCATTTATTGTTTAGAAACCTGAAAAGGATGGGATTTGGTTTTGATAGGTACATAGGACTAAATAAGAATCTCCTAAACTTTTTCTGTTGTTGACCTAGCATTGATAAGAGAGTCCAGAATCTTACCTCCTACTTCTTTTCCATGTTTGTTTTTTTTCCCATTTTCTTTTCCCTTAATGCAGAATTTTGTGGTAACTCCCAGAACAGGCATCTGTTTTCTAAATCTGTTTGAATTATTTTAAGATCAGTGATACCTCTCTGGAAGGCAAGTTATTTTATGCTGCCTGTGAGTTTTCCTTCTGCTGTTGGGTGTGAAGTGGTGTTCCTGACAATGCCAAGAACAGAAAAAGAAACCCAAAATCTTTTGGTTTTTTCAGCATGCCATTCCCTGCTCAAATGTTTGCAACGTTTTCCTATTGAAAGGGAAATGAGATGCTGGTTATTTTTAAATATTGCCTTCTAAGTTCAGACATATTATGCCTTTCATTGTATTGATTTTTAAAGTTCTTCGTGGATGCATGACACTCGTGAATGATGTCTTTGTAATCATATTTGTTAAAATTTTGGCTTGTGAGATTTTAAAGGAACCACTTACTTCTGTATAGCTGTAAATATCTTGGAAATGCTTGAAAATTGTCGGTTCTGTTAACGCTAATCCCTTCCTCTGAAGCCAAGACAAATGGTTAACTGAGAGGACTAATATGAAGCACATAAAGTGGCTGGTGTCTCTAGACTTAGCTCCTTCCTTTGGAAGGCTGCATGAGCTGCACTGGCTGAATGTGACACCTGGAATGTGTTATACCTTTACTTCTTCAAGATACATCTAAAAATATACCTGCTAAATTGTTTTTTTCAGTTCGGGATTTCTTTGGAAATAGATAAAATGAAGGGAAAAATAGTAGTTTTATTAGATTTGAAAGATTAAATAAAACAGTAGGTTGACAATTAGTGTAGTTTTGCCTTATTGTTACTAAAAGCAGTTTTAAGACTATTCAGTCAACTTTTATTTAAATATTTCCTCTCAATATATTTGCTGTAGTACTACCTCTTCATTGAAAATGAGGTCATGTCCTGTAGATGCTTTCATGTCTTTTGAGAATACTCTGTGTTTCTTTGTTTAATTGACAGCTTTTTAATTAGAGACCTAATGTTATCGAACCAAGTAGCACAGAAGGGGTTTATCTGCCCGGAGAGCTGTGGCTGGCAGTTTGTTTTCTTTACCTTACCCTGTCTTTGTCATCAATGGACAACTCAAATCAAATAGGCACCCTTAGAGGGCAATCTGTCTGTCCTGTGTTAGGATGAGAGGGACCACAGTCTTGTGGACCGCAGTTTGCCGTGTGTGATATTTTTCCTGAGCTCTAATTATGACGAGTTTTATCAACATTAAATTTGGCTGTCATTACAGTACCTCTGCTAGGAAGTGAATAGTCACCTTTCTGGTTATGTGTATTAAAACAAATGTACTGAACGAAGATAAAAGCCTTGTCCTAAATTATTTGCTTTTTTTTTTTGCATAAGACAGTACTGCTGCCTACTGCCAGGTAATGTTGTTAAAGCAATAACAGATCAGAATTAGAAACGTAAATAATGTGGTTATTCCAATATCCCGGACAGTATCCACATGGGAGAAACCGGATGGTTTTGAGAAGAGTCAGCATGACAAGCATTCTGAAGAGCTTGCAGAAACACATTCCAAAGCATCTGAATCAGACTCAGAAGATAGTGAAAATGAAGCACAGGTGGGTTCTCTCTTCAGGTTTATTTTACATACGGTATTAATTTTTTAGCATGGGATAATTTATCTTTTCTCTCTTGTGATAGGCTGTACTCAGTGTAATGAGTAGAAGTTTGCATATGTCTGAATAGTACAATGAATCTTTATTCAATTATTTGGCCCCTTAGTGGCACTGTTCCAGAATAGAAAGCATTCAGCCCAGCAGAAGTAGATTGAATTCTGCAAGAAATGCAATATTCTCTGAGAAAGATCACTGTCATCTCTTTGAAATAATCCACAAAATTATTTGGATTTCAATGTGAGGATGAGACTTGTATCGTTCATTGGTAAATGTGACTGCCAATAGACCTTCAGGGAATGTCTTTGACTGAAAATAGTGTGGTTGTAGTTTCTTTATTAATTGAGAAAAACATTGGCAACACATAGTACAAAACCTGTATGAATTAGATAGTCTTGTCTTCAAATTTATAACTTAAGATCAAGGGCATAATTATGGCTCTGAACGGGTCATATGTTTTTGCTGAAACTGGTAGTTCAGAACAGGCAGAGACAGTTTAAATATAAAATGTATTCATAGACAGGTGTTGATTCTAGAATATATACTTTTGTATCACTGTGCATCATTTTATATTACTGGGTATTAGCTGTGAAGTGAGTGTGTTTGCATGTGCAGAAAGCTGTAGGAAGTGGGAATTTTTGCTATTTTTTTAACATGCTAAGCTTTGCTTTTGATTAAGTCTATATTGGCTGCTCCTTGCTAACTGCAGCCTTGATTTTCCAACTTTAACTTTTTGTAACATTTAAGATTTTTTTTTCCAGTTCTGCGTGTGATGAAAGTTCAAAGAGAGAAATTTAAAGGTTATATTACGATGAGTTTGTTTTTTCAAGTTACTCTTGAAAAGTATGCATAGTAGATAACAGTAAATAAAAGATGTAAAATAAAGCTACATTGTGTTTTTATTTAGGCATTTTTGCTTAAGGTGGGTTTTTTCCTCTTTAGAGGAAAGGAGATAATGGTGAAGAATCAGAGGAAGGGAAAAAATCTCACAAAGCTAAAAAGTTAAGTCCTTATGGGAAGTGGCGAGCAATTAAGCCAGCAGAAACTGTTGATAAAGAGGAGAGTACGTCAGAAACCTCCAGTGATGCAGCTAAGACCACCAACCCTTATGGAAAATGGAAAGCAATTACAGAAAAAAGGGAGGAAGAAGAAGAACCAAGGTGAGCATTTTTTTACCATAGTTTTTTTCATAATATTTGTTTCTAGAATTTGTTTTCAGAGCTGAAGCTTTTTCTTCTGAATTTTGGTAGAATTGGCACAGCTGTGATTAGAAACATAGCTCAAATACAATTCTTTCTGCATGGAATATTTTAAGTAATAGCTCTCCCTGCTGCATAGTGGTGGTGTTTTGGTTTTAGTGTAGAAGTTTACTATGAGTATAAAGTAAATTAAAGTGATTTAAAGGATTGTTGTCATCCATCATTTTTCTGAGAGGATGAGTATCAACTATTTAAATGTATTTCCTCTAAGATTAACATCCTCTCCTTCAGCAATCTGGTTCAGGAGCCTCAGGAGCTCTTTTGACTGTATTTCAACTGCTTCCAGCCTAGGAACAGCATAATCAGCTTCCTCAGGGTCTCTATCTTCCATCCTAAATTCTGTTTCTTTCTGATGAGTAATTCACTGGGCTAATTCTGCCTGGACTCCAAGATCTATATTGATCTCCTAGGGCCAACAGCAACCTGATCTTTACTGTACTGGGTTAACATTGCTATGAATTCCTTCCCTGTGGGTTCAATAGCTGCTGACATAATGAGTATGGTTTTTTTTACTCCAAGCAATTTCTACCTAAGCCAGGGATGCTTGGTTGAGTTACTTCCACGAGCAGTGAATTATTTTTCACCTTGTGGTATCATGCGGAGTCTAACTTATCGCTTGAAGGATACAGCCCAAAACACATTTTCAACTTTTTGGTCTTGTGTTCACCCAGTATTGTAGTAAAATATTTCTGATTGAACTGTTTTTCTTGCTCATTTCAAAACAAAGTTAAGCAAAACTAAACTAAATCCAGCGCGGCCTTTTCTGCTGTCACTGTGGGTAAGTCCTGGAGGCTCTTATAACATGGCAGGAGACTTAATGTTTTAAATAAGGAGATGAAAAACAAAACATGTCGTCTAGTTATGCCAGTTTTGAATCTGGAAGCAGTCTCTCTCTCCCACATCCAACTGATGCACTGCAGATGTTTTCATAATGCGCAACTGATCAGGAGGGGGGTTTGTTTTGTTTTACTGCATAATGCCTGAGGTGGCTCATTTTCTCGTGAAGTGTGCTGTCTTTCATGGTGTCTTTGTAGGGCCCTGTAGGAGTCTGGAGAAATTAGGTTTTGGAGAATGAACACTGTCTTTTCCCTCATACTTACGCCGTTCTCCAGCATTTTACTTCTAAATTATTCAGCAGATACAGTTTTGACGCTCTTTGAACTAAATTAAACACTGATACAATTCAGTTATTCTTCTGGAACACAGTGTTTTATTGTTGACCTACTAAAACCAATTGGTTGTTTTTGGGTGATGTCTTTGGTGTGGTAGGATCACTATTAGCTGTGCTCCTGTCCTCCAGAGCACCTTTTCCCAACTTGTAGCCTTTGGCTAATTTTGTAACCCTATTCTCTTTTCTGTCATGCAGGCTCTCAAGGATGGGCACCTTCAGAAAAGCACTCAGTGGCATTTTGGCAGTGAACCATTGCTAATTACTCACTAATGACTGTCCTTCAACATTCTTAGATGTCTTTTAGTCTTTTACAGGACTATTTAAACGATGAGTGCTTGGGCCATGGTAAAAGCTCTGTAAAGAATGAGTTCTTGGTTTTCACTTTTCATATCAGCCCAGCAGAAGAAACAAGGAACATGGCTTTTTTCTTGATCTGGGTCGTGATGATAATCTTGGCTAGAACGTCATCTATTTTGACAGTTAAGCTATTTTGACAGTTAAGCTATTTTGACAGTTAAATATGGATGTCACTGTCTGCATTCCACCATGTTGTTTTATCCATGTAGATTAACACTTTTATGTTTTCCTCTCTTCTCGCAGCGAAAAAGTAGATCTGGAGCTTCCTAGTACAGAGAATGAGAGTCTACCACCTCCAGGACTGGAGGCTGCAGAAGAAGAGACAGTCATATTTAAAGAGAAGACAGTCACCTCCCTTGGAGACCTGTCAGAAGGGGTGCCAACATTTAAAAAGAGGAAATTTGAAAACGGAAAATCTCGAAACTTAAGACAAAGACTAAGCGATCAGTAATCATTTTAGATTCTCTTTAAGCTAGAGTGAATCAAAAGTTTAATATTTTAAACAGGCTTTTATAAAGAAAATGTTGAGTAGAAATTAAGAATTTATAGGTTTAAAATATATGTGAGTTGTAATATTTTTTTATTTCATTGTGATGTGATTGATTTTGGAATGGAATTTTGTGTCCTATTCCTTATGCAATATTGGAATTATGTTTATTTTTTATTTTAACGATAGCATCTAGGTTCAATTTGCTCTACGTGTGGTGTTTTAAATACATCATGTAAGGTTTTTACTCCTTTTCTAAGTATGAGAGAATGTTGTGATCCTTAATCTGGCAAAAATGATGGAGACCTTTTATTTTTACAGAGAAACTGGCTCAGCAACATCTATTAGAGAGTAAAATCATCCTCCATATTTGTTTATATCGAGTAGTTTCCCCCCTAATGAGTAAAAATGATATGCTTACTAACTTTTGGCTCATCGTGTGGAAAAGAATAGGTGGCAAGAGTGGCAACATTTCAAATAGCTCATTTCTTTTTAGAGGAATTAGTCACGAGTGCCACTAATTTCAAATAACATTCTGAAATAAATTATTTCTGTACATGCATGATAAAAGTATTAAGTCTCTGCAGAAGATTTAAACCTGTCAAATCTTAACTTTTAATAACCACACCAGAGCCACTCCTGTTGAAGCAGATGTTTCTGTGGTGCCTTTCTGTTGTGTTCTTGCTTTATTATTGTTTATACCAGAACATTTCTTTCTTTTTACACATCAAGGTTTCTTTTTTTTGATCTTGTTTTCTTTTTGTCTCTTTCCCTGTTAAAAAAAAAAGATTGACTGATATTTTCTTGAAAAAATATTCCAAAGACCTGGCCATGCTGAAGGGGTTTGCCTATTGGTAAAGGAGAGCACTAAACAGTTGCAGTGTTTGCTAAGCTGAGAGGGGCTGGGTGTGTTGAAGCTTCATCATTCTCAGTACTATAGGAGAGGAAAACAAAAGAAGGATAAGGAGAGCTGATGGCTGTACTGTCCAAGACAGTTTGGACATTTTTGTAAGGATTGAAGCTTTGATTTCTTCACTTGATGTGATTGGTCTACATTTAGCATCAAGATTCATTGGCTGTGTAAGAATACAGCTACACTCACTGCGTCTCGAAGTGTCAAACAGTGGACCATAAAGGTTCAAATCAGGAATCCATTAAAAATATCTCCCTTTCTAAGGTCACAGTGCTTTGTTCAGGAGAGTCTCAGTCAAAACCAGAGGGTGTGCTTATGACAGTAAAACAGACTTAGTAACTGCTGAGCTTGAACTTCATAGAGAAAATTACTTAATCTGTCAGATCAGCGGAGAAAGGACCGCAAGACAGGGAATCTGTCTTATGTATTAAAAGGAAGCTGAAGTCCTTTTTCTGTTCTGTGATGTTTTCTCTGTGCGTAACAGAGAATTAGTTTATCCCATGTGTTTCTTTGGTTTCATCTGATGTTTGTTTTGAGAAATTTGAAATTTTCCTGTAATACCTAGCCTTGGGTTGTCTTTTAGAGATGCAGGATGTGTGCTGGGTACTCCCACAGTCATAGATGCAGGAATGTACAATGTGTACACCACGTCAAAGGCCTCACATGCAAGGCTAGAACAGAAATGTCCTTTCTGCCAAGGAGAGGTTGTCAGGTATCTTAAAAAAGAGATTTTTCTGGTTTTGTTCTTACTCCTACTTAAGCATTACTCCAGCAGCTGGGAGCCTGCTCTAACTTGAAGCCTCCCCGTGTTTGTGACCATTTCGTACTCACTTCCTCGCTTTTTACACAAGTATCACCCTTCAGCTAAGTAGCATTTCTTCATCTTGAATATATCACATCTTTTCTCTTCTGAACCACATAAAGCATCCTTGTGTGACAAGGACCTTCAGTTCTCTACCAGCACTTCTCTTCATCCATTCCAGCCTGGTTTTGCCTGGGCTGTGTGTTGAAGGAAGATTAAGGCCACACGTGATGTCATTAATACTTCCTTAGCATATTGAAAATAACTCTTGATACATCCCTAAACCACATTTGCCTTTCACATGACAGCATCATGCTGTCTACTGTGAGTGACCTGTGATTTACCAGTACAACCAGCTCTTTCTGCTCCTTCACCTTTGCCAACTGCTGAGTTAACAGCTGATCGTGCCTTTCTTTCAAGGATTTTTTTTCCTTACAAATTTCTTCTGTACTGCTGCACTCGTCCTGCTTCTATTACTCCAAGCCTAAAGTATATTCATCTCTTTATGATCTCTGAGAAATGATTTCGTTGTTTATTAGCACAGTTTTACACAGTAGTATAAAAGTGGAGCTATAAAAAAACTAATATCCTCTGAGTCGGTCATCTTCCCTCTCCTAGAATCATAGAATCATTAAGTTTGGAGAAGACCTCCAAGATCATCAACACCAACCATCAACTGTTTAGTGGGCACATCTTTCCTTAAAAATGTTTTGTCACATTGAAGTGGTCATAGACAGTGATTTAAGATACCTGTAGCTAAATTGCTTGAGCAGATGTTTAAAAACATCTGAAAATAAGTGTTCAAACCACGTTCCCTTGAGGAGCTGCTGTTTGTTGTAATATGAACCAAAGGTCTTTGTCAAGCACTGTGTGTAACAGACAAACCAGAACAATTGCTTAGACTATGAAAAAAGATGAAATGTTTTCTTCGATCACTGCCAGTAAAGCTCATTTAAATACCATGCGCTCAATTTTGCCGATGTGACTTCTACAGCCAGAATTTCACAAAGAAATAGCACTTCACTCCCCGCTGCCTCTGAAAGTCATTTTGAAGAGAGACCAGTTCGCTCTTTGTCCCTAAGTGTAAATTGTAAGGGCCATTTGAATTTTGATCAGTCCAAAGCCACTGTTAAATTTTGTACTGTGCTGTCACTCATTGTCCTTATTGTGTATTTAAACCAAATATTTTATCTTCTATTCAAAAATACTGTCTCGTGTGAGATTTATGGCAGATGCTGCTTTTCCAGGACATCTGTTCTGCACAGATCTTTCTCCCTTCTGTGCTATTTCCTGCAAATCATCTGCCTTTGGAATTTACTGTAGGAATCCTCTAGGTGTTACCACACTTAGGCTCATCTGCTGATCCTTCCTTGGGCTGCACTGGTTTCTGACAAAGGAATGTTCCTGTTACTGTTTCAGAAGAACTGTGATTCCAGAACGTTTTGTTTTCTGACTAATCCGTTTTCTGTCATGCAACAAATTTTTGTCCACTTGCCTGCTTTTATCACAACCTCCTTGGTTGAGAGCTACATCCTTGGGTTCATAGGCTAGGATAGACCCTATTAGCAATATGAGGAGAGTCAAGGGGAAAGGAGGGAGTCACGGGAATTTCCAGTGATTTCTTCTGTGTGGTTTTGAGCGAGTCATTTCACTGCTCTATATCTTTTGTTTCCTTGCTTCATCTTTCACTTGTCTTGTCAGTTTAGGAAAAGAACTTGGCTGTACAAGACACTTGGTCTTTGGTGTGTGTGGTTTGACAGTAGGGCCTGCCTGAAGCTGGTGATACTTTTAGAAGCAAACATATTGCAGATACTAAAAAAAAATAGATTTTGTTGGATATTTGTTATGCGAGGAGCTGTGCAAAGAGCTGTTCAGTTTGACCCAGGTTCTAGAACAATCCCTGTTCCTATTTAGGCTGAGACAAGTTTTAAACCTTCACCTGAGAATTTGTAGATTGAAATCCAAACTTTTCCATTAGGGTAAAGTTTCCTTATTGTTTGACCTTGTCAACAAAATCTGTGCTGCAGCATCATCCAATCCCAGTATTCAGACGTAGAAGATGGGAGTGCTGGTCATGACGTGGATTAGAGTTAAATTCACTCATCTGTGCACGTATAAAAACATTTCCCCTTTCTTTTTTCTCCCCTGAAAAAGATGTCATTTCAGTGCTTATACAGACATCTCAGAAAAGGAGTAAAAAAACTTATTTCATGCTGCTTGGTTTATTTGATTTGCTTTTTGAGTTGTGCCTCCATCGTTTTAGTACTTTTCTTATTATTGGTGTCTTCCTCAAGCCATCTTCCTCCAGCATTCCTTTATATGCAACTCTACGCATCACCCTGTGCAGCTTTTCTAGCGAGCACCTCCACTTCTCCCCTGCTCTACTGAGATCTTCGGAAAGTTTCACGTTGTCTAATGTAGACCACCGTGTCTCCAGGTCCCAGCTTACGCCGAGCGCTTCTGCTGCCTGTTTGCGTCATGCCCTGAAGAAGTACAGCCTCACCTGTTTTCAAACACCATGCTATTTCAAGACCTGACTATGTGTGCTTTTTTTATTTTTCATGATAATTTGTTTTCCTGTGACAGATCTTATTCCATCCCTCTTACAGGCTTTGTAGCCCCTAGGCCCTTTTGATAATCAGTGCAAAATCTTGGCTGTGTATCTTCTGCCATCTGCAACCCTTTGGTTCTGTTTTGTCAGTCATCTCTTCGGTTTCTCTTGTATCTACCTCTTACGTCCTTTTACCTTCTACTTGCTAAATTATTTAACTTAGAAATTGTGTTACCTGTTGGTGTGATTAAAAAATTAGCATTGTGACGTGTTTTGAGATGTAGCTTGAATGAAAGTTTCTGTACAAAGCAAGAAGTGTTGCAAATCATAATCTGAAAAAGGCTAAATTCGTTCAGGAGGATTCCCAGAGAGCATCAGCAAACACAGAGTTGATTTTAGCTGTAAAAGCAGAAGTGACCTATGGTAAAAACCAGCAGACCAAGGGCTGAAGGCAATGGATTTTAATGGCTTGCTTAACTGAAGATGCAGAACGGCGGGGTGATTGAAGAGCGCTTGTTTTAATTTATAAGTATTGTCCGCAAGGTGAAACAGCTGGGTTCTCTTTAAAAACTTCTCGGGTGCAATTACAAAAAAATATCACAAGCCCTTGAAGAGAAGTTTATATGAAAATACCAAATAAAGCTTTCATTTGAACCATCTGTATTACCGTTGTTCATCTGTTCAAGGGATTTAGGACAACCTGAGAGATCTATGGGTGCATGTTCTGTTAAAAATGCAGCCTGGGGTTGAATAAAAACCCAAATAGGTATGTAAATATGGAAATGCTTCTTAAAAGAAATATTTGTGGTCACCACAGAGAGTCTGGGTGCCTTAAGCACTTAACTGGGAATTGTTTTATTCTGTCCATCAGTTACAAATAACAAATTACCTGGGTTAAAATTGTTAATTTTAAAATCCTTTACAGAGTTCAGGTAAGCTTTGTTGCAGTTACTATTGAGTAACAGTCAGAATAGAGCTGCATCTATGAGGTCCAACACAAAAAACCCCAAGACTAACCCTGTAGCTCAGGAACCAAGAGGGGACAGACAAAGAGGTGGTTATAGAACGTGTTCTAACCTGTCGCAATGAGACAAGGCTCAGCTCAATTGCTTCACTCAGTACAAGTGGACGCATGTTCAAATACAGAGGTTTTCTTACCCTCTGTTGGAAAATGTTGATGTGCGAGAGTGAGCAATGAGTTAATGTCAAATCTCTTGTGAAACAAGAAATCTGTGATAGAAACTTTTTCAGTTATTGACTGAGACTTATGGTGAAGAAATCTCAAAGATCAAGTCGGTGCTCAAAGGAACCCAATTTTTGTTGGGAGAAGTTGTGAAAGCAAAAATGATGGAGATCCTCAACAGCCTTTCACGGAGTTGCTTTGAACATTGGCAGCATCGCATGCAGCTGTGTCAGCTCAGAAGGGAACTATTGTGAAGGGCATCTTAGCTGATTTTCTTCATTTGTTAAGTAAAAAGAGTTACAGGTGCAATCTTGGGGTTTTTGTGTCAGACCTCATATAAACTTGCTGATGTTAAGAGATTGTGATTCAATAGGATTCATGGTTGCTATTCTTAAGGATGATGAGCAATGGTGTGGGAGTTAAAGATACATGCTTTTAAAAGTGGGAGAGGTGTGTAAATTAATAGGTAACGTCTTTTACTGGAAAAAGTCTTATTGTCAACATCATTCAAACATTCAACGTTCATCATTCAGCATTCAAATGCCAGGTAAATGAGATGCTCAGTGGTATGGTTTAGTAGTGGACAGGTACAGTTGGACTTAAGAGGTCTTTTCCAACCAACTGATTCTGTGATTCTATCATTATCTTTTGGTCACTTTTTTCACAGAAAGCAAAAGCACCGTTCAGCCGCACAAAGCAGGTAGAGAAAAGTAAGTTACAATGCAGGCAAATAGTTCTGCCAGACTTGGAAATATGTTTTGTTGCTGACAGCATTTGGTTATTTCTTCCTTTTAGTTAAAAAAGAATGAGCAGGTGCTTATTTCAAGTGAATAAATGAATGTGCAGTTCCAGGATTTCTGAGGGATTCCCTGTGCATTCTATTGATGATGAAATGAATCAAGGTAAGGTACCAGGGTTGTTCTCATGCAGAGGGGAAGCGTCCAGCTTTCCACTGTTGTAAGAAGCACTGCTTCCAGGACCACCTTTTGCCTGGATGCCTTCTTTGCTGGGTGAGGCGTTGCCGCTCAAGAACAAGCAGGAAAATGAGAGAGATCAGGAACTACGTTTCATATCAGTCACCAGAAGCTGAAGAGATGAAGTTAGTGCCTTGCACCAGCTGCAACACATCCACACCTAAGGTCTCTGTTAGGGTCAGGGACGATCATGAGGGAAAGCCAGAGGGCAGGTGGAATTTCATTCTGTTCGTTGTCAAACAGCGTGACAACGACATAAGGAGCTGCAGGAGGCGGCTTTTCCTACCAGGTGTCCCGGCTATTGCTCTGCTCTCCCACGACCAGTTGTGCCATCTTCAGGGGCTGTTTGCGGCTCTCCAAGGAGCCGCTTTGCCTTTCATTTTCCACCCTGTGCTTTGTTATCATACTGTTTCCTGCTAGTGGTTTCAGTGCTAAAATACGGGGTTGCCTGTAGGAACTGGAAAGCCCAAGTTCAGAATATTCCATCCTAAAAATGCCTCAGAGATGGCACCACTACAGCCCACATCTCTCTCTCCAGGACAAATGCCAGCCCACAGCCAAACCTCACCATAATCTCTCAGCTCTTACATTCCACGGAAAGACTGGGGTGGAAGAACTTCGAATAAAATACGGCTTCAGATAACATTATGTAAGTTAGGAGAAAACATTGCTTTAAACAGTGCTTTGTCAATGAGCAGAAGCAAATGTCTCTGGCTTTAGCAAAACAAAGCGTTACAGGCAACAACCTCCTGCAGAAGGGGAGTCTGCTCCAAACCACACTCTCTTTCATAACAGCACAGCAGTATTTTGCTGTCTCACAGACAGGTATGAGCAACTGCAGGATAAGCTTTGTCAGACAAAGATCCTGGGACAGGCCTGAAGTATTGTGTCCAGCTCCGGAATCCCCAACATAAGAAGGATGTGGAACTGTTGGAATGGGTTCAGAGGAGGGCTACAAAGATCAAAGGGCTGGAGCACCTCTGCTATGAGGACAGGCTGAGAGAGTTGGGGTTGTTCTGCCTTAAAGAAGAGAAGGCTCCGGGATGACCTCATAGGGACCTTTCAGTACCTGAGGGGGCTACAGGAAAGCTGAGGAGACACTGGAGCAGGTTGCTCAGGGAAGCTGTGGATATCCCTTCCCTGAAAGCGTTCAAGGCCAGGTTGGATGTGGCCTTGAGCAGCCTGGTGTGGTGGGAGGTGTCCTTGCCCATGGCAGGGGGTTGGAACTGAATGGTCTTTAAGGCCCCTTCCAACCCAAACCATTCTGTGAAAGACAGAACACCCCGATCCAGCACTGCAATCCAGTTCAGCAGAACGCTTGCCTGCTTTTGTCTAACACCAAACTCGAGTAATCCTGAATTTGAAACTAGAACATGGTTTTACACTCTGCCTCAGCATATGGTCCAGACCACCCTAAACTGACCCAAGAACTGTTGGAAGAAAGCTGACAGAATTCTCTCTTGAGATTCCTGCCTGACATCGCTCCCTTTGCTTTTGTATATTCACTCTAAAAAAGTAGAGCACCATAATACAGAGTTATTTTTAAGTTATTTTTAAGGGACTCCATTCAGGAAGCTCACCCAAACAATGGATAAAAGTAAGCAGTATTCATGAGACCAGATTCTAGACTAAGGGGAGCTTAGGTTCTTTCACCTGGAGGTTCTTTCAGTTCCCACCCCAAAACCAAAACTTGCACCACGTGGTATTTCTTCTACCCATCACCATGATTCTCCATCTTTCCAGCTGCAATATGGAGAAGGACTGGTTTAACAAAGCCATGTTGCCAAGACAGGTCTGTGCATACAGTACTCCAAGCTCATTTGTTTCTGCTGGGACTGTTGTAATAAATTCAACCCATTTGCACCAAAATATACAAAAGAGCAGGACTGAACAATGAAAACAGAAGCAAAGATTTTAATCACTCTAACAAACGCATCTATTTGATTTTGTTCCTGAACACAACATTCCTGCTTTAACTCTACACCAAGTCTTTAGCAGCCTCCTCCTTCTAAAGCTTGCAAATTTTCTAGATACTCGGTGACAGCCTCTATCTCTGCAAACTCCAGGACTCTGTTGATGAGCTTATCCAGTGCTTCCTTCCCACTTAGAATTTCCTATGAAAAAAATTAACAACAAAAGCATTACAGGCTATACCTCAGGAGTATTCTAGAACGCTGACTGCTGACTTCTCAAACAAGGAGCTCCTGGAATGTGTTTGCCTAGAGTCTTATTTAGTGCATCCAAGCACTGGGTCTCTGCGACTCCCCCACCATGAAAGCAACATGGTGTGAAGCACAGCAGGGGGACTCCTGCTGGCTGCCTGTACATCGGTTCTGGCAGCAAACCATGCATTTACATGAAAATCCTAGTGAGAACAATCCAGGACTGAAGTGTCAAATTCAAATACTGTTGCTCAGGCCAAGAACTAGTTTATTTTGCAAGCAAAGTTTAACTAACTTTCGTTAGGCAGTTTGTGGTTTCCTTTTCACTCATGAAAAGAAACAAGTTCCCAACACGAAGTAACTGAAAATCTTGACTAAGAAAATTAGGTTTTATACATTTGTGGAACTTCTTCCCATTCTCCTCCACCATGGTGTTTGCATGCCTATTCCCCACCCCATTAAACGTGAAATGCTCCATGTACAGTAAGCCCTGTGTTCTCTGAGGTTACCCAGGACATCTGCAGGTACAGTTCGAGAAGTGTTGCTTCTTATACAAGAGCGCTTACAATAAACCAAGCCAAAGGAATGAAGGGTCACCTCAAACATTGTCTGAAAACTCAAAAGTTTCATTAATTTAATACAGGAAAATGCATTATTAGGTATTTGTTTCCCTGTAAAAATATTCAAGCCATATGTAAAGATTTACTCAGAAATAAGACATCAGGTAGTTTCAAAATTAAAGCATTCAGTTTCCATTTCTTTTAATGGTGGCTTGCGAGGCAAATATAAAAGTTTCTTCTCTTTCTTTGCTCCATCATTAGAAGGAGGAGGAAAAATTGGCTGAACAAAAAAAAAAAAGTCCTTTGTGTCAGGTTTTTCTTTTGGATGTACTAAGCTTCAAGAATCCTAATGTCACTTGCCCAGTTGAGTGTCCCAGAGACTCACGGAGTTCACTGAGGACTACATGCCTTATGTAGCAGGAGAAAAATCAGACAGAGAAGCAGGCTAGCGAGTTAAATCCCGTGCCAGTCATCTTTAACACTGCTCTACCACAAGGCAAGAGAGAAAGCTTAAGCTTTCTAAATCTACAATGTTCTGACAGTGCATAACTGGCTTATCTGATTTCCTCATTGTTTTCATAAGGTTTCACTTTTCCTCTTATATTACACATAAGTATTTGTCTTGGTTTTGGCTGGGACAGAGTTAATTTTTGTGCAAGTAGCTGGTACAGTGCTGTGTTTTGGATTAAGTAGGACAATAATGTTGATAACAAAGTGATGTTTTAGTTGTTGCTAAGTAGTGTTTATACTAGGTCAAGGACGTTGAAGCTTCCCAATCCATTACCTTAATATTGCGTGCATCATACGAGATCCTGTGATCAGTGACTCTGTCCTGGGTGAAGTTGTAAGTACGAATTCTCTCTGACTGAGCTCTTGTTCCCAACTGTAGGGAAGCAACAAAAAACAAATTCTACTACATGGTGTTTAAAAATGAAAAATCAACTACTACTATAGAACAAATAAACTTTAAAGGATCAGCACGTTTCACCTAGAAAGTGACTTAGTGTGGGGTTTTTTTAATATTATAGCACTACTAATCTGTATTATTTGTGATTTTGTATCACAGACCAAGTTTTTCCATCATTCAAAACATTTCTGTTCCAGTTCTGTAACTGGAAAAATTACGTAACTCCCACAAGTCATGTAAGGCAAGAGCTATGTCTATATGTGTCCTTAGTTCAAAAATGTGAGCATGTTTTATTTTTTCTGCGGGGCTGCAGCTTCCACAGAAGACAATGAGAGTAGGCACTATTAATAACAGAAGCGGCACAGCCAACACGTGGCAAAGCAGTTCCTCTACTGCTTGGCTGTCAGCAATTAGCCCTGAAAGACGATTAAATTGAGACAACAAAGAGTAGTCATCTAGTGGTAAAGCACAAAAATACAAGCAATTCTGGAAGTTTTAAAACAAAAATCCAAATGCAGCATTTTTGCGTGGTTAAATGCTTTCATGAAATGGAGAATTAAATGCCAAGAACGCTTAGAGAAACGGCCTCAAGTTGCACCAGGGGAGGTTCAGATTAGATATTAGGAAAAATTTCTTCCCTGAAAGGGTTGTCAGGCACTGGCACAGCTGCCCAGGGAGGCAGCTGAGTCACCGTCCCTGGAGGTGTTAAAGGACAGATAGATGAGGTGCTCAGGGATGTGGTTCAGTAGTGGACAGGTATGGTTGGATTCAATGATCTCAAAGATCTTTTCCAGCCAAGTGATTCTATGTTTCTAAATGTGTGTCTGCTTCAATGAGCTTTTTTTAAAATCTCACCTGCAACCATGTGCATATTTCAGAACAAGGAATTTATTGAATACATTTTGAAACATTAGGAAAGGTATACTTTTGCCTGGTTTTCTGTAGTATTCATATAAATGTACATCTAAGTCCTTTATGCAGCTTTTAAGACTCTCAAGCCAAAATTAATAACAAGAGATACACGGCTCACTGCTTACAATGACTTGAGTCAATAATCTGCAGGAACAATACATTTAAATGCACCCTGAAAGTAGTGATTGAATAGCTAAGCTGAAAACTGTGGAGTACTGAATAATTCTGTAGTTCTAAAGTATTTTTATTCTTGTTGATCACTGATAAGCTTGCACCACAAATGGGAAAATACTCAAAGAACAGGAAAAAAGTGAGAGAGCATTTCAAGAGAAAAGCAAACTTTGCAGCATAACTTGAGGAAACTCACTTATGCAAATTGTTTCTTCCGTAAAAAGTCACCTAAACTACAGCAAATAAACTGTTACCTAACTGCGAAGCGGCAGGACTGTTTATGTACCTTTTTCTTTCAAAAGCTCTGTATGATCTTATCAAATACTTTGGCTTACAAACAGGTTAAAACACAACTCTCAGAGCTTCCAATCCTAGTTTTCATGGAGAGCAACTGTCTACTGCTGCTCTAACTGTGTAACTCTGTTCTTAATATAGGGATTCAATATAGGATGTTGAGCATTGCCTTTTGGGTAATTCCAGCCAGAGTCTTTTGACTCTTTTCTTTCCAGCTACAGCTGATGTTTCTTTTTCATTGCCCGAGATGTTTACACTTCCTTTTAAGTGGGATAAGTAAAACCAGACTTGCCATTTTAAAGCAGACTCACATCTTCGTATACAAGACTCTCCTTTTTACACACACCGGGTCAGACACACGTACTCACTTGTCAGGCACTAAGCTGTAGAAACATATCTACAACATAGCACCCTCTCCAAATTTCAGCAATTGCATGTTCCCACCTGCAGTTTTCTGGCACTCTGCTCTTGACTTAGTTGTCTGTCAATGACCTGCTGGTACAGCTTAGCTCTCAGTGTCCGCAGAGCTATTTCCTTGTTCATCTGTTGTGACCGCTCCTGCTGGCACTCGACTGCCAGGCCTTTGCAGAGGGATTCAAGAGAGCTCAGATCAAAAGCCCATCATAACAAAGAACAAACAAGCTAAATTAATTCTAACCCACGAGGCAAATGAAAACTTCTAGAGTGCTGGTTTGTAGGGCCTTTCAGCTGTAGGATAAAAAGCCATTTTAACACACTGGCCAGAGCCATTAGTACGTTTTAAAACTCTTCACAGCTGCACCAGGGGCCTTGCTCAGTGCTACAGAAAAGAGCAACATTTTAAAACTTCATTAAGCAAACAAGTTTCTGACATTGCCTCCAGAAAAGGATTCACTCCAACTAAATATCACCTGCTAAAATTGTAATTTGCACAGTCTACAGAAGCATGTTTAAAACAGTGCAACACAAGTTTTCAAAGTCTTAGTTTAGATAAGCTCTTGGAGATTGGAAAATTTATTGTTCTAGCACAGAAGGGTGTCTGAAACAGCACTAGAGAGTCTGGAACCTAATTATGTAATAGAGTAAAATAAAGGTCTTTAAAAGAAGTTTAGTATTGTACTTCTTATTTGATTTCTGAAATAAAAAGGCCTATAGGAAACAGTTGTTTTCAGGTCACTACTGGAATTTCCTGTGCCTAAAGCGATTCTGCATCTGGACAGATAGAAGCCTCCTGAATTTCAATAAAAACAAATCCTGAGAAAGACGGAGTGCTCCAGTCTATGCACTACCTTCCCATCGGTATACATTTCCTTTCCTGCTCAACATACAACACCGTTATCGAGTCCTGACTAAAAATCTTCAAGTCTTCTTTTTTCTCAGTATCCCTGTCACCCTCCATTTGTTCATTCCTCCTTGAACAACAGTGTATTCATTAAACACTTCCTCTGAAGACAAAACTGGCACAATAGCAACCTACTGACCATGGTGCCACTGGTACATATTCCTTTGGTCACACATTGCCACCAGAAGAGAGGCAGAACGAGGAGGGGCTGCCTTCTTTATCTGGTATAAGGCCCAACCCTACAAACTCACTCAAAGAGACAACTTGCAGATCACAATCTTTCTCTTCAGGATACCGATTTAAGGTGATTAGAAGTACAAAATACAGCCAGACTTACCCGTGGGGAGGTGTACGATCCTCACAGCACTGTCAGTTTTGTTAACATGTTGCCCACCAGCTCCTTTGGCCCTGAATGTATCTATACGCAAATCTTTGGGATCTACTTTAACATCGACCTGGAATCAAATAAAATTACTAACTTCTGCTCATTCTAAGAATATTTTGAATGTCAATCACTTCTCAAAAAATGACTCCTTTACAACTGTTCCTGAATAACAGTTATAATTATTATACTTTAAAAAATGCAATGTCAAGTATCTCTGCAAAGCAAGTGATGCTTTAAATATTTCACTTGCTTTTTCAAACTGTCACTTGAGATCCTTCACAAAACAAAGTGTGTGTGTGTGAAATAAAAGAAAATCAACAACTTTTTGTAAAACCACTAGTTTTGGCAAGGAGATGAGGGAATAAATAATCAAAAACTACTTCTAAACAGCAGTGTAAGTATCTTGCTCATGAGTCAAGCCTGACTGATTCTTGCAACAGTGCTTAAAACATCTAACTGTGGAAAAAATGGGTGCATCCGGGTGCAAGCAAGGATTCAGCACTGGAAATATGAGTCCATGATGACCTGGTCTGTAGTTTGAGCTCAGCAGATGGGAAAAGAACATTCAGATCTGATCAATGTTGCAAGGAAAGCATTACAAGAAAGCAAGAGAACTTGCAGGGAAACGCCACAGGATCTGTTTTTGTTTATTTTGCGTGTAAACTGCTGGTTTGACTGAGATCTGTAGGTATCACTGAGGTCTCGGAAAGGCTAGCCAACACACTCACTCATTCAAATTCAAAGCAGACTGTCCTTGATTTAACAGAGAAGGACACCAATAATTTAAATTAAAAAAAAAAAAGTCAAAAGGATCTGCATAATTACATCACAATGCAACACTCACTATTTTCTTGGATATATTCCCTGTCTTAACACATGACATAATTTAAAATTGGCATATTCAAAGTAGTCACCTTTGTGAATGTTGGAGCTGAAATGATCAATCGATTGATCAGTGAAATGATCACTTATTTACGTGCTATTTCAGGCAACAGCAAATCACCGCTAGGTTGCTTCTGATGATCCACTGAAACATGTAAAGTACAGAGTCAAGGACTATCACCTTCCAGAGCCAAAGAACTTGTGGTTCACTTGCTGAGACTTGCACAAAGTACTTGCCTATTGACTAAACCCCAAACCAGTAACTAACATGGTTTTAAATAACACCTACTCCAATGTCAAATTGGGTCAGCAGGGATATTCCACCTTACCACCCTCACTAACAGTTAATTTACCTCCTGTGGCTGAGGGAGGACAATAACAGACATTGTCCCAGTGTGAATACGCTGCATTCTTGACGATAGACCCGTCTCAGGGATCCGCTGGACTCGATGAGTCCCTCCTTCATATTTCAGATGCCTGTAGACATCATCTCCCGAAATATGAGCAGCAGCATGATGCAACCCACCTGGAACAACAGATGATGTTTGACAAATACAACACAGAAACATTGGTTTTATTTCCATTGTCTTTATGTAATGTCCAAAGAACTACTGTACCTATCTCAGCTGGCGTATAATTCACAACGTCAAACGTCCAGCGTTTGTAGTCAGAATAGTTCTGGTACATCTCAAACATTTCTTTAGTGAACTGTTGGCAGATGTCTCCTAAAAATATAAAGGTGCTACAACATAAATAGAAGTTCCCAAAAAGGCAACCACCAGTTCTTAGACTTAGCTGTAACTCTAACCACAGTCATTAGAGATCAATAGCCTTCTTTAGAAGGTATTACTTTATACCATTAAAGTATAAAAAGGCATTTAGAGTAACTCATAAGGGGTTTAATAATGTTGGATGGAGGTTTAAAGTAATCTTTACTGTGGGTACTTTGCTGACCTCCAGTTGTTCTGCCAGCTGTCACTTCTAATATGACATGACTTTTATCATATTTTTTCTTTGGCACTAGGAGCTGGAAAAGCTGAAAAAGAAAAAAAATAACGTCATTATCTCCTTTGTGACTCTGTATCTCTTCTTAGTCAAATTTAAAGCCATCCTTCACAATCACCACAGCCTGAGTGCACACAACCACTGATTTCTTTTGGCAAACCAGTAAATAGGACTAAAAACTGTCCAACAGCCATTGTACCTCAGTGCAGCTGGAGCAGAAATGATATTTGCTGGTGCACCCACAGCAAAGCTAGCTGAAAATCTGATCCCACAAAATCAGATGTCAGGTCACCCACTCCAGCCCCAACTATCTATGTATACAAAGTTGTTAGCTATAACCCAGCCAATCTTTACACGGGTCTTCTTTTTCAGAAGGTCTTGTTTCATATTATCTCAATCTGAATACAGAAATGAGTTCAAACATAGAGGTCTCCACTGAATTGTTTCAGCTTCTCTGCTTCTGATCAATTTCCCCACTCATAGGGTGCTGTCAGCTGAAGAGAAAATGAAAGATTGCAAGTTTCAATCAGAAATCTTTCAAGAATGCATGCTCCACTGCCACGAACAGTTACCAGGATGTCATATCAGGTCTCAATAGCACAGGCTCACTATTTTTTAATCCCCTCCAGCACCTGCAGCCAGACAAGCAAGCATGCAAAACGGACTAAGATAAGAAGCTTGTAATACACAACTGTCAGTAACATGATCTAATAATTAATGTTGCTGCTTCTTTTCAGGGGGAACAGAGAACTCGGACTTCTCTTTCATTAAATGTGTCAGAATCTATTGGTAAGATCACAAAGGAACATTCTTCTGACAACTTTATTTACAAAGCTGTATAATTTTACCTCAGGCTCACCTTTCTGCACAACATGTTGATTTTTTTATCCATGGTTTCCTTCTCTCCTAATGCAAGCTCTAGAAGTTGCTTCTCATCTCTGCTGTCTAGCTCTAAATTCCAACAACAGGAACAGATGTTAGCCAATCACACCTAGCTTAGAGCAAATTGTAATACAGTTGACCAACGACACACACTGCTGCACATAAAAGCTTGCAGCTGCATTTTGCCACCACGAAATATCACAGAAGAGTAGTCCAAGCCAGGATGGATATTGCTAACTAAATGATTCCAGGTGTGCAGAAGGAGCAGTGGATAACTTACCTCTCAATCTCTCCCGTATGGCTCAATGCCTACATTAAGGAGATGCCAGTCCCACCTGACAGTCACTCACTCTCAGTCATACCCATGGTTATGTCACACAGATTGACAGTCCAGGGGTAGATCCACAAATGAGTTTGAAAAAATAGGTCAAAAACACGCCTGCAGACAAGAAGGGCTTCGATTTTTCTTATTAGAATTCTTCATGCAACAATTTTTTTTGTTTCTAGGCTTTCCCAGAAACACATACTCAAACAATTTGTAGGCAACTCATTAACGTGAGCACTACAAATAACTGTGCGATGATAATAATGAGGTTTCTATCCTTCTGTCTCCTGCTATTCAAAAGATATGAGATGTGGGAGTTATGGTTGCAAGCTATCAGGATGTGGGAGACCTCACTTCGATAATTTGCCCTGCTTAAGGAGATACCCTTTCCCCCTCTCCAGCACGTGAGGGGTACCGTGTCCAGTTTTGAGCTCCCCAGTAGAAGAAGGGCTTGGAAATAGTGCAGTGAGTCTAGCTGAGACCCACCAAGACAGTCAAGGGCTGGAGCAAAGGACGTATGAGAAGAGCCTAAGAAAACTGTGTCTGTTCATCCTTAAGAAAAGCAGGGGGAGGTAAGGTTTCATTGTTGTGTACAACTACCTAACAGAAAGACATCAAAAAGAAGGAGACAGACTCTATATCCTGCTAAATGGAGACACAGGCTGGAATATGGGAAATTCTCATTAGATACTAGGAAAAGTATTTTCATCCTAAGGAAGGTCAGGCACTGGAACAGGAGCTCAGAGAGGTTCTACAATCTCTACCCTTGGATATATTCCAAACTTAACCAGGTAAGACCCTGGGCAACCTACTCTAACTGACTGGGACATAGATCAGATGACCTTCAGAGGTTCCCTTCAAACTAAATCATTTGATGATTCTGTGATTAGTTTACTCCCTGTAACGTTTTAGAGCTTACTACCAAGCTAGGGAATGCTTTCAGGTAAAGCTAGCAGAAGCTCCAAACCTTTTCTGCTATGGAGGCTCCAGTTTACAGTAAAGATACTGACCAGTTAGCACTAGATTACGCACTAAGTAGACACTTAGAAAACAGTTGAAGTAAAGTGGAAAACTTGCCACTGCAAAAGTAAGGAGCATCCCCTCCTTTTCGTCTTTCTTCCCGCTGTTCTACGAGTTGAGGAGTAGCTCTGTCACTCACCTTATCAGAAAGCAAACCAATTCAACTCAACAGAATAAAACAACAGGTTCGGTTAAATAAATGCATGTATTTGACCATGCCAAGTTGAACTAGATTTAATCTACAACTGGATAACTACCAGTACGGATGGGGGGATGGGGGAAGACAGCTTTGAACAGCTGGGAATGAGAGCGAGGGAAGAAAGCAACAAAGAGAAGGAGAAAGTCTTATGCCTTCTGGCCAGCATGGAAACCACACGTTTGCCACAGAGGCAGCATAAAACCAGACACTCAACAGCTGAATGCACCTCCCTGGCCTTGCATGACCAGTTGCCTGAGCTCTGGATTCTGTGGCAGGAATCAAAGGCAGGCACAAAGATCACGGGCTCCAAGTCTCTGGGTATGGTAAGCAGCAGCGCCTCTATCTCACAGATTTTAATTTATGATCTGGGTGGTTTTTTCCTTAAATAAAAGATGCCAGATCAACACTTGAACCTGGCATCCCCTGTGCATAAAGCAAGAACCATATGAATTTCCCTACCAATATGTCACAATATAAAAAAAGCTCCTACCAACTCAAAAGGCTTCCAGCTGATCCAAAAAGTATCATTATTGATTAGTTAGATAAACAGGATCAAATCAACTACTGTCAGCAGAGATGAAAGAATAGTCTGGTGGTGACCAACGTGCTTGAGTCTCAAAGGATTGGTGTCCCATTCCTACCTCCCTGCTAATCTGACCTTTAAGAATTCACTTCATTCACCCGTGACTCACAGTGGCAAACTGGGAAATAATATTTTTCTGCTTCACCGAGTGTTGCAAAAATAAAATTCTACAGCAATTGTGAGGAATTCAAGTACCACAGAGAGGAGAGTCAGTTAGGGAGCTAAACAGAAAACAATGAACAGTCAAATAAAGAGAACATCTGCATTTTAACTTGGCCACGCAATAAACAGTACAGATAAAATAATTTAATTTAATTTAATTAACTTCTGGGCTGTAATTTTCTTTCATTCCTTTCTTTTCTCTTCTTTCAACTAGAACTCACTTCAACTACTTCATAATTTATGGAATCAGAAAAATTCATTATATTTACTTGATCTGAACCCTTTTAAGTTGAAGTATGAGTTTTCCAGTGTTTTCTTAATACTGCATAATTCCTCCAAGAACACTTCTCTTTCAGCGTTATATTTTTGTCACTCCTCACCTGCAGCCCTTTATCTCCAGTGAAGGGAACTTGAGAAGGTTGGAGATTAAAGCATTTTCAATAACCAACATTTATTCCAAAAGCACAAACACCTATTTATTTCTAAAACTTAAAAAAACAAATGTTTTCTACCTTTCTAAACATGTTAAATTCTACCAGCTTTACTTCAGTACGGCTTTTACTGTTTTGCCAACACCCCTTGGTTCTCTTTCTGAAAACCACCATGAAGTTTCATTCTCCTCCATTTACAGAGCTGGCTACCCACATATCCTGTCCTTTGCTTTTCCCTTGCTTCAGCTCTTTAATGCCAGTCCCATTCTCTCCAGGCCAATGCTTCCCTCTCTGCGCTTAACACCTATTGGTGTAGCAGAATAGGTGACATTTTTTCTTTCCTACTGTGTGGATCTCCTCACATTTCTAACACTGTTTTTTTTTTCTCAAAATGTTGCACCATTACTTACTTTGCAAGTTCTTGTAGTCCCTGTGTACTTTTTTATTCCTGAGCAGTATAAAAAACAGCAACCACTTTTAATGCTTTTTTATCCCAGCTTCTGCTGTAGGAGAGTATTGTAAAGCAGCAGCTTCTTAGACAACCATTAATTTTTATTCCTTGAAGACTCTTCAAATATTTTCAAATAAGTATTAGCTTTTGCCATTTAAATTGGCAGCTGACAATTCAGAGCCTAATGAAAGTTCATGTAATTTGCTCAGTAAGTATCAATAAACTCACTACATGGAATCCCATTTAAACAACACAGGTGAAGTCTGCATCTATTAAATGTATCGGCCTCGCTAATTTTTTTTCCTTCACTTCACACTGCTCTTGGTTCTACCAAAAAATAAAACAACCTTAAAATAAACACTTCCAAACTATTTCTGCTAGATGGATAGCCCTGAGATCCTACATGATTCCTACTCTCCCAAGCTGGCTGTATTAAAACATCAGAATGAAGTGAGATGAAAAATGGAAGGGTGTGGCTGGATAAAGAAAGCATCCAGGAGCAGGCAGGACCAGGGAGTGTTCCAGGGCTGGCTTAACTTATTTAAAAGCTTTTCACAAACGCTGGAAGCAAAGCCACTGTTTCAAAACAAGTAAGAAGATGTCTTTTCCTTACCTTTGCACATAGCCTCTAACTCCTGAACTTCTCTTTCAGCCTCTTTGATTTCTTGAAATGCAGCTGCAATGGGGGACAGATCAGCATGCCTTCTCCTCAGAGTTTTTTGCTCAAAGTCATTTATTGATTCTGCATTTAACTGGTCACTAACCTGCTGGTATTCCTTGCTTAGAGTCTCCAGATACTTCTGCACAGCCTCATGCTTCCACAATGCTCGAGAATCCTGATGTTTTTTCCTAACTCGACTGTTAAAAGACAGCGTGAATCCAGCTGTGTCCAATAAAGATTTTGGCCTCCAAAATCCACTGTTGTGCAGTCCCACCACACAACCTATCTTCTTCACAACAGGAGGGAGAAGTCGACTGTGACAGTAGCAATTGGCAAGCAGGCTCTTGAAAAGACAGACACCTTGAAAAGGTTTCATCTTGTTTCTTATTTTGCCACCACCTGAAATTAAAAGTAGACAGTACATGGACTGCTGTTATTACCTAGAAAAAGACAGCATTTTATTAAAAAAAACCAAATCAAACACAAGAAATCTATAAGGCCCAAGTCCTGTTCTTGATTACATCAACACAAATGCAATTGTCACAGACAAAACTACTCCTGATGTAGTTCTGGTTTGAAACAGAAACTGGTATAGTACCACTATACTGACTGAGTTCTCAAAAATAAAATTTTTGGGTTTAAATGCCTAGAAAAACTAAGTAATGGCATGACCCTGACCTTCAAGGAAGTCAGACATTTCAAAGTAACTCTGCTATGTTAAATAAAAAGGTATATCCTTTTCAGGGAAATGTTCCTGTGTTACAGTTGTACAGAAATAAGCACACATTAAACTTTTACAGAGCTATGAGCAGTAGATGACCTATTAACTACTTTCCAAACATCATTTTAATAACTTCTTAATGTGACAAAATTACCTCATGCACATCACAAGTGAAAACCAGTGACAACCGCAATTGCCTTATTACAGTATAGAGTCATAGCATGGTTAAAGGTTGGAAGGGACCTTAAAGATCACCCTGTTCCAATCGCCTGCCATGGGTCAGGACACTTTCCACTGGATCAGGTTGCTCAAAGTCTCATCCAAACTTGCCTTGAACATTTCCTGGGAGGCAAAATCCACAATTTCCCTGGGCAATCTGTTCCAGTGCCTCACCACACTGATCATGAAGAACATAACTTACTTGTATTATTTATATAACAAAGCCCCCTATCATTTCCAGACAAGAGTTACCAATGTTGTGACCACTTTAAGAGGTTTTAAAAAGCATTTCCAACAATCAAAGGTACTATTAACTCCATGCAAGCTAATTTAGACACCAAGACCCTGCAGACAGAGGGAAGGAGCAGTGGCCAGAGGAGCCCAAAGCCTTTAGGGCGCACTTTAGTTCACCCCTGCCTCCTGCCGCAGCCACTTCGAGAAACCCCTGGCAGCCGGGCACAACATCCATGGCCCTCCCCGCTGCAAAGGATACAGGTTGATGGGGAGAGTAGGACTGCATAAGGGGCAGGAGCGGGTAGGAGCAGCAGGAGCGGGCAGGAGCAGGCAGCAGAAGACAGGAGCAGCTGGCCCAGGTGGGAGAGGGCAGGAGCAGCAGGAATGGGCAGGAGCGGGCAGGAGCAGCAGGAGCGGGCAGGAGCAGCAGGAGCGGGCAGGAGCAGCAGGAGCAACAGAGGCAGCATGAGCGGTCAGGAGGAGGCTGGAACAGCAGGAGGAGCTGGAGCAGTAGGCACAGGCAGGAGCAGTTGGAACAGCAGACACAGGCAGGGGTAGGCACGAGCAACTGGAGCAGCAGGCACAGACAGCAGCAGCAGGAGCGGGCATGAGCGGCAGCAGGAGCAGGCAGGAGGCCATGTCGCAGAGGAGGGCGGCTGTGCGGAGTGGGGTAGCTCCGCTCCCCAGCACCCATGGAGGAGCTCTGGCCCTCACCGCCCGCACATCGGCACCAGACACGTCCCACCTCAAAACCCATGGCCATGGCAGAAGGGAAGTAGAGCAGGAAGACTCCCAGTCCCAGCATGCCCGGTAAAAGCCACTCCCGGCTAGACCCTGGCGGCAGCAGCACCTCTTCTGCGAAGGGGGCGTGCCCTGTGAAACGCAAACCCCGAAATAAAAGACGGAGAAGCCAAGCTCAAAACTAGCCCTTCGTTTTCGGCATCGTCGTCACAGCTGCGCAGTGACACATTCCGACCTCCGCGACACTTCAGCAGGAGCTCCAAACGGGAACAGTGACTTGTTTCCAGCTTCCAAGCCATTCTCCTTCATACACTTTTCCGTGTACTTTCCCGAAACAGGAGCTGAAATACACGTCGTTTCAAATCTCGTTACTCAAAGACTGATTGCAGAGAAGTTTGAATAAAACTACACTAAGTTCCGCTTTATGCCATAGTTCGCTCTTCAATTATATTTAGAATGAATTATTACTGTGCCACTAAAGACAAACAGCAGTTATAAAATATTATCAATATGCTAATAGGATTCAGATTATCAATATGCTAATAGGATGCAGGTTCCTAATAAGGTATACTTTTTAAAACATTCTATAGAATCACAGAATCTCAAAAAATGTTTTCGGTTGGAAAAGACCTTAAAGATCATTGACTCCAACTATTGATCTAGCCCTTCTAAGTAGTACATCTACTCTTTTAAACACCTCCAGGGACTGCGACTCAACCAGCTCCCTGGGCAGCCTGTGCCAGCGCCTGACAACCCTTTCAGTAAAAAAATCCTTCTAATATCCAACCTAAATCCCCTCTGGTATATCTTGACTTAAGTAGTTGTAGAGAGTGATAAGGTCTCCCCTCAAGTCTCCTTTTCTCCAGGCTAAACAATGACAGTTCCCTCAGCCACACCTCATAAGGCTTATGCTCTAAACCCTTGACCAGCTTCATTGTCCTCCTACTCTGGACATGCTCCAGCATCTTGATGTCCTTCTTGTAGTATTCAAAGTGCAGCCTCACCAATGCTGAGTACATGGGAAGGATCGCTTCCCTAGTCCTGCTGGCCACACTATTCCTGATGCAGGCCAGGATGCCACTGGCCTTCTTGGCTAACTGGGCACACTGCTGGCTATCAACAAACAGCCCCAGGTCTTTCTCCTCCAGGCAGCTCTCCAGCCACTCCTCTACAAGCCTATGTATATATACATTTAAATGGATAATATTAAAAAGATTTAACAACTACACCCTTAATTATATTTGCATTTTAAAAAGGCTTAAGTAACATTGGGATTTTATACCTATGATCACCCAAAAAGCCAATTTACTTACTGTTTGCTCTGTATGCTATAGGAGGGAAATGTATTCAGACCTAAGATGAAAACTTTTGTTGCTTGAAACTGTTTTGTTCCCTTAGTTGCACCACTTGCACTGAAAAGTCATTCTTTCTTCTGCTTTATTTTGGTAACTTTCCTAACCTATTTTGTATTTGAGCAAGCCCAGCTCTACTGCAAATGCTTTAAAACCCACTGTGTTCAGAGTTTCTGTCTTCCCTGTTACTGTCATTCAACAAGATTAAAAAAAAGGTAAAAAATTGGTATTTGACAAATACACGATCAGTAGGTTCTGGTGAGTTAAATATTCCGACAGGCTGAAAATAAGACGGATCCACTGGGAGGGTTTGTATCAAACCTCATCAGCGCATGAATGACAGATCTGAGGACTGATTCTGGCTCTGTTCCACCCCTGAGAGAGAAGGTAAGGCATACAGATTAGAAGGCTCTTCCAGAGAATAGAAGCCACCCCAGAACTGATCCAGCCTCCAGAAGGATCACAGCAAGCAGCACCCTGAAATCTCCAGTGCACTTTCCCAGGCCTGATCCTGCTGTGCTGTGCCATGAAAGATGCCATCATCCAGACACTGTCCCCACCTCACCTCACTATTCTTCCACTGTGCCCTAGACCTCAGTGAAAGGAAATAATATTTTCCTTGCATTAGGACTCTAAATATGAAATTTGATACTTAATCTTGGGAAGGCGATCTATGGGAGGACAACTAAGCAGCTTTAGAGGAACATGAGAACTGTAAGCAGACCACTTACCCAAAAATTGATTTTGATAGAAGAGGTTAGGCCAAGGAAAATCAAACCAGCTTCTGCTCCAGCCAGTAATAGTTCTTACATTAAATCTTCTGAAAAAAACAATCATGATTCACTTTTTCTTATGCCTCAGTGGTGAGTTCTTTAGCTTAACTCTAAGTGTGAAGATAGAGAGTGTAACAAATTCTCAGCCCTCCCTACCATGCAGCAGACCAGGCGGGAACCACGTAGCCAAGACAAGGGCTGGACTCCACACTGTCAGCAAGTTTGCCACATGGTGTCATCAACCACTGGACTTAATCCATGCATCTCACATTCAAAACAAATAGGATACGCTCTTTCCCCATATTTAATCTATGCCTTTAGAATGCAATACAGAAATATAATATGAAGGATGGAAAATCCCAGTGACATCCATGCTTCCACCTCCCTCATAGTTCGCTTTGATGCCTTAAGACCCACGTGGCTGATGCAGCTGCCTGTGGTGCTGCCAAGGACTACAGGTTGCAGGATGGAGGTTGCTTGAGGTTAATGCCTTCCTCAACCACCATGGCAGCCCACACGGATGTCAAGTGCAGAAGGGAAGAGTGACAGCAGAGATACGGCGAGGCTTCAGGGCTTTGAGAAAAACATGGTGGTTCTGTGCTTGAAAATCTGGCAATCCTAAATTGCGAGTTCCTTTAAAAGCGAGGCAAAGAAATGGCTCACCACACAAAACAGGTTCCAGACTTTACAATGTGCTTGGCTTCAAGGCAGGTCCCTGCCCACACAGAGGCCCTTTTTTGCTCAGGGGGCCCTCACTGGGTTTAACAATCTGCAACTATCATGCCATGACTTCTCTGGACGCCAACTGATGTCATGGCGAAAAGTGAGAAAGGCAGTAAAATCACAAGCTTGTTACGATGTATGTATCACTTTAATATTGCTCCCTCCTTTTGACCCAAACAGTTTGTCAACAGACTTCTGAATTCTTTCTGTTTGAAGGCAAAACTGGTGACAGAGTCATACGCGCTTTGAATACAGTCCTGTTCATTAACAAAGCCTGTAGAAAGAGCTTTGTTTTGCCCAGCACAGTGGGATTAAATGACAAGAAGTTTTCTTGACTGCGCTTTCAAACCTCACTTTCAACCACAGCTCTGCCTCCTGCAAAAGCACCTTTATTTATTCTCTCCCAGCTCATCTACAAATGTTTCTTTTATTGCCACCTTGCTTTCCTTTTCTTGCTGCTTTTAACACAGACTTTTAATACATGTGTCTAAATGCAAATCAAAACTCAGCCTCTCATTTGGAATATGTCTATTTTCAGACAGCATTCTTTCCAGTATTTGGAGTAGCATGAAACAGAGACCTTTAACTGTGAAGAACAGTCTCGTTGCTTCTGACCAAAGGTTCACCAAGCACAAAATTTTCCTGACCATGTGTTTATCCCTCAGCCTAGCCAGAGGTGTAACTTGCCTCTTGGTAAGACAGAAAACACGAGTTCATATAGTCAAGGTTTCAGCTAATTATAAAAAGTGCTGAATACTCGCTATAGTACAAACAGGCTCTGAAAATGATGCAGCAGAGCAAAGTCAAGTTGGCCATCCAGGTCAACAGCACTTTTGCTTTTAAAAAAATCAAATGCCAAATACAGCAGTACTACACCATAAAACAGAAAGAAGAGTGAATTGGGTACAGCGTGTTGAAAATACACACGCTGCTGTCATTGATCCAGGTGGCTGATGTCATTAGAAGCATACCAGAACAAAAAAGGGAGAAATAAATAAAAGATACTCCTTCTACAAATAAACTTTATCAATTCAGCAAGGCTTGTGACAAGTGAAAGACACAATGCTCAAGACTCTTGGTCACACTCAATCATCTACTTCGTGTTTAACCAAATAAAGTATGTTAAGTACACAGCTTTTCCAATTGGCTCTTGTCACATATGATTGTCTGCACTCTTGCTTTACTGTGGGTATCTATAATGTTCATCATCTGGGACGGTAGGTGGAAAACCATATTATTACAAAATTAATATCCTTCTAAAAGATACCAAAATAAAATTAATATTTTAAAGGGTAATTACAGAAACAGAGATTCTAATTGAAGTTGCCTGATTTCTTTGCTCTGTAAGATGGTCTTTTTAACTAGTTGTAACTTTGACAGTTTAACCAGTTTTCCTTTAAGTAAATGCTCCAGGCCATGTGGTTTTAGTGTTTCTGGTGTTTCTAGTTTGATTTTTTTGTTTTGTGGGGTTTTTTTGTTTTGTTTTGGGTTTTTTTTGCTGTTGTTTCTTTAAATTTTTGCAAAGATTCATTTAAGAATGATTTCTGGGAATAACAAGAAGGAAAAATTATTTCCAAAAGACCTGAAACCTCCTCTGGTGAAGAAGCCAAGCTGTGAATAAATGCTTACTGTTCTAATTGTGCACGAAAGTGCTGGGAAGTTTTACATAACCAATTGCTGAAAAATGCATTAATGCAATAGATGACATCCCTGCTCGCTACAAGTCTGACTGCTAAGTTCGCTGTTGTTTCCTTTAATACCAGCTAGAGCACAGTGAGCACACAGTCTCTCAAAGCTCTGCAGTTTACAGAGACTTTGCTCTCTTCCAACAATACCTCCCAGGCTTTCAGGCTATTCAAAATACCATTTTAAGTGAGATGTTGGGATGTCAGCCACTGGAACTAGGTTACTGGGGGCAGAGAAGCAGGGCAGCCATCACACAAAGGAGACTTTTCCCAACCACGGCAAGGAGAGGCCAAACAATGCAAAACCTTCCGCTTCCATAGCCCCCACCCTGGCCCTGACATGGGCCTTGGGCGAGCGCGAGTTATTGACTTTTACACTGTCTGTGGGTGTGAGCCCCCCCCTCACTCGCCTCAGGGCGTTATTGAGGGCTCCTCCCTCCTCAGGGCTTCTCTCCACAGGGCTTTCACCTCTTCATTGCTCCCTCTCCTCAGGGGTTTCTTCTCTTGAGGACTCCCCCCTCCTCCAGGATCTTCTCCTCAGGGATCTTCCTCATCAGGCCCCCCTCCTCAGGGAGCACTCTTCTCACGGATCCCCGTTTCTCAGGACTTCCTTCTCCTCAGAGATCCCCCCTTCTTAGGGCTTCTCTCTCCTCAGGGCTACCCCTCCTTGAGGTTCTTCTCCTCAGGGTTACCCCCCCAGAATCCCTCTCCTCTAAGATCCCTCAGAGATCTTCTCCTCAGAGATTCCCTCTCCTCAGGTCTCCCCGCTCGGCTCCTCTTCTCATGGCTCCTCTCCTCAGGCATTGACACGTGGAGAAACGACTTTGCAATCCCTAAGGTTATAAAGGAGGTGTGTTTATTCAGCGCTGGGCGCACGGGGAATCACTCCACCACAAATGTGCGTGCCCTAACGCGGCAATTTGCCTTAGTTATATGCAGTAAAGTGTTACATAGGGATAAGATTCCCCAATACGCCTATACATATGCATAACCTTTCCCCGCTTCGTACTGAAATGAGTCCTAAGAGGTCATTCCCATAAAATCCTCTCAGCTGCGCTTGCGCAGCTCTTCCCGGCGGTGGTCCTTGAGGGTCGTGGGGATGAAGGCTGTTGGCTCCTCTTTGTTACCGCGAGTAACCGCTGGTCCTTGCACAGACTCAGTCGCTCCTCGGCTCTCATCCAGATCGTAAGGCAGGTCTCAGACAGTCTTCAAGGGCTTGTTCCCCATTCTTATCGCAAGACTCCTTACTCAAGCAGTTTTACACAATGAAGCATTATTTACAACTAAACAGTTACTGGTTTTGTTACTCTTAACCACTCCCCCCCCCCCCCCCCGTCAGGATTTCCCCTACCGCAGGGATTCCCTATATCGGTGCTCCCCTTCCTTGCGGTCCCCCCTCCTCCACAGGGCTCTCCTATTCTCATGGCTCCCCCCTCTCCTCAAGGCCCCCACGACGCAAGCCCCACAGTGAGCGAACGGAGCCGCACGGGGAAACGGGTTGGAATCCCTGCTCGCGCCCACACGCGGGATGGAGACTATGGGCGAGAGGCCGCGCGGAGGAGCCGAACGGGCTCCGCCCGCACGCGGTGCGGATGTGGGAGTGTGAACAGCTGTGGCGTGTGCCCACCCGCCGGCGGGTGCAGGCGCGCGTGCGCCACAGCCCCTCCCGCCGCTGCCTGCCT
>JAUMJL010001175.1:0-41496 GCA_033558185.1 Dromococcyx pavoninus | reverse complement strand
CTGCCGGCAAAGGGGCGGGAATGGCTCGGTCGATTGACAGCATGTGTGGCCAATGGAGAAAAGAGGCGGGGCCGGCGTGCGAATATTGCGACGTGATTGATGAGAAAAGCTGTCAGTCACAGCGCGAGACCGTGAGGCGATTGGCGACGTTCGGCTGAGGGGGCGGGCCTCCTGCAGCAGCCTGCGCAGCGGGGGCCGTGCTGCGGTCACATCCGCTGCTCCCGGCTGCGCGCCGCTCCCGCAGTGATTTCTTAACGAGAGAGCGGCTGCCAGGCCGCTCCCGGGGCAGAGATCCCGTTCAAGGGCTCCAGTTCCCCATTCAGGGCTTCCCGTTACAAGGCTCGCATTCCCCGTGCAGGACTCCCGCTTCCCTGGCCAGGATTCCCCATGCAGAGCTCCCGCTCCCCGTGCATGGCTCCCATCCTCCCAGGCCAGGGCTCCTGTTCGCCGCGCAGAGCTCCCACTCCCAGGCTGCCGCTCTGCGTGCAGAGCTCCTGCTCTCCCCAGGCCAGGGCTCCCATTCCCTACGTAGAGCTCCCTGTTACACAGCTCCGATTCCCCAGGCCAGGACCATGAATCAAAACAGGACATCGGTTATGATTATGTGGAAACAAGATAGATGTTGTAAATGCACATTGACTGGTAGAACTTAACAACGTGATATTATCTCTATGTGTTGCTGTGTGTCTCTGTCATCCCAGAATGTGATCCTAGCAGAAGTGTAAATTCCTTTCTTCATAAATGTGCTGCAGGAGCTCTGGTTTCTATGTGGCTGTAAAATATAAGAGTATTCTAAAGAAAAGTTGCAAAATGTGGATGGGGCTACGTGATGAGAAGCTGAGGAGAGGCAAACCAAGGGAAACAGCAGACAGCATGGATTGGGAAACTAAAACTTTAAGGTCAAACATCCCCTGATCCTACCTATCGCCTGCTTTGCTAACAGGAAACACAAGTGAGGTGTGTCTCGCTTTCTTAGTCTGTGTCACCACCAAAGGCGTTCAGCCTTCCGAGGTTCTCAGAAAAAAGATTCAACACCCCTTTCTTTTCTCCAAAGCTTCTCTCTACCGGCTTCCAGAAGGAATCAGGAAACCCATTGCTAGACACTGCTGTTAAAGTCACATTTTTTAATTTGGCTTTCTTGTGGAGCCCAGGCATCTCAGCTTCAGAATACAGCTCATTTCATTCTTATTAGTAAAACAGAGTCAAGTTCCAAGGGCCCAGGTGCCCTGATGTCTGTAGCAGGGACGAGTGCAAACACATTGACCTCCAGGGGAACTAACCATTGTTTCCCAAGCTAGATAGCCATGCCCTGCCTTGTGAGAGCCACCCAAGAGCAGATGGAAGTTAAAGATTAGTTCAAGGTGGATAGACTTCAGTGGGATGGGTGATCCTAACAGCATCCATTCTCAGCTATCTCAGTGTTTCCAGTTAAGCACCCCCCCCCCCAATATTACTAAGTCTAAATACAAGTAGAGAGTTACTCTTATTCTGCAACAACCTACTGTTGCTAATCTTGGGCTTTTCTCCATGGCTACCACATCAAAATAGGAGATAAAGATAAAAGAGAGAATTTCTGCCAGTGAAATTGAAATCCATATGTCTCTGGAAAAACAGGATACCAAAAAGACAACACGCATGTTCCATGCCCTGCGGATTCAGATGCTGTAATGGAGATTCCTGTGCCACTCTTGCAGAGTCCCCAAGTTTACTCAGTGTCGGGGGTGGTGTGTTTGTCTCATTGAAAACCGACAAGAATTGTGAGTTTATAAACCAAATTGTTTTCTTTCAGAAACACCTGCAGTTGTTAGTGTTTCTCTCTCAAAGAAATATTTCCTGTGGAAAACCATTCATTTTTCTCTCCGGCCAGTTCAAAAACAATTACAACACTGAACTATTCCTGCTTCCTGAAGGTTCGTGGCCCACCACTCGCAGACCTGCTGATGGTATGAGAAGCATTCTTTGGGACACAAGGAACACACACGCAGGGCACTCATTCTTGACCACACCTGCTATGGATGGGAGGGCTACAGAGACTGGAGTCCTAGCCCACACAATAAAAGTGACACAGCAGCACAGAGCGGCAGTCAAAGCAAAACAGGAGTGGAAAACAAGGACAACATTTTGTCACGTAGTAACTGTCAAATCAGGGCCTGCTTGTTACGCACGGCCCCCCCAACCACATGAGTTTACAAGTTCACTGTAGTTTAATTCACTCTTGGGCACAGATTGGGAATGTTTCTAGAATAAAGCCTTTTGGCACAGCAGTTAGCTTGAGAAGGGATTTGCCTCTTGGGACAGGAAACAGTTTCAATCCCTCCTGTGTCTCTTCAAGGAATTTTTAATTTTAAAGCATTGATGATTATGCTAATTAGTGCTTACCCCCGAATGACAATGGAATATAAATGTTGATAGTAGCTAAAACATACTGTAAATGTGCAGCAAACTCTCTCTCCAGAGAGTCATCTGTGTTACGTGATAGCTCAGCTGGGAAGAAGCAGAGTTTTTCACATGGAGATGCACAGTAACTGTATCCTCGATCCATGCCATTCCAAGGTGGCACTTCTTGACTTTGCTGGATAGCCATGAATCAATTGTTACTTTACCATTTTGGCCTGCTTTTCCACATAATGTGTAAAATGTCTAATTGAACTCTCAAGTAAACATGAACCTTTCCCTTAGATAAGGTGTATGAACAATGTTAAGGATTTAGCTAGGATTCCCCACAAAAACTTGGATTACAAGTGAAGCTGTCTTAACTCTGAACCTATAAGAGACTGTAGAACCTGGCTCCAGAAATGGATTTGAAGGGGGCTATCCAGGAGCTTGCATTGCTTGCTGGTTTGGAACTCAAGGACTGAATAGCTTACAAAGTTCTTAATTCTGCACATGCTTGGTAGAATTGAAAAAGGAACTCAGGGTACATTGCTTTATGGCAACATATTCCTAAGTGTCTTCCTGCTTCTGATAGAGCAATCAAAGCAGACTCCAAAGCAAGCACACCTCCATATAAAGAAGAGAGAAGCAAGACCTGGGTACTTTGACTTCAGCACTCCTTTTTGGCTTCTGCTGGAGCCAGGTCACCAGATATGAAGCCCATTTCATCTTCTAGTAAGCAACACAGAGAAGTTACCCTGTGTGCATGTGGCTGAAATGCTCAGTCCAGTCTCGGCATCTTGTTCTCGTCACAAAGACTCCGTTTGCTCCTGCAAGCACAAGGACTCTCCAAGCTAATAACCAATACCTAACACATGAAGATTCCTCCGTACCTCTCCTGCATTTTTTGAGGCACTGTAAAAAAAAGACAAATTCTCCCACGATCTAACTGGAAGGAACTTATGGAACAATCAAAACACACATAGAAGCTTCTCCAAAACAAAGGGGTTGTTTTCAGCCCAATCCATTGGTAACAGCACCTGTTAAATGCATTAGAGGTTTCCACGTGGCTTAGTCCTAGTTTAGGGGACAAGAGCAACTGTTTGAATCCACAATATTCAGTGACAGAGGGTTAGTTCAGCTGCTCAGTCCTGCTTAGTCCAAGAAGTACAAAGATAGGTGGATTTCAATGGATCAAACAGACTTAGAACCTTGTAATTGACTCCTAAAGCTTTCCCTTAGAATCACAGACCCCTGTATAGTTAATATAGATCTAATGACAACAAGCCTTGTCTTTGTGATCTTTTTAGATCTAATGACAACAAGCCTTGTCTTTGTGATTTTTACAGACCTCTTCAAATAGTGCACAGAATTTCACGGATTCATGGTCCAAAGGTTGAAGAGTCCTAGAAAAACTGAAAAGCTTATTTTTCTGAAGATCATCTGTTAGATTTCCCATCAGCCACTGTCATAAGATGAAATCTTGGCCCCACTTGAACTCTACAGGAATCCTGCCACTGACTTAAATGGAGCTAAAATGTCACTCCTGCTATTTGTCAAGTCAATTACATCCAGACAATACTTTAACATCTGGCTTCAACTGAGCACACAGAAAAGTTTGCTCCCTTGGTCTCTGAAGACAACACAGGACATTGGCTACCCCAACAGAAATGAAAAATCTGTTCTTGGCAAGCTGCTTGTAACGAAGAGCGGATCCGTCCAGTGACACTATCAGAACCAAATCCTCGTTCTTTAGCACACAGTCATTGCCAATAGAGTCAATGGATTCTCTGTCATTTTCTGGGAAGAATGTCAAAAGTGCCCATCTACTGTTGCAAGTCATTGTGTTGTAAAAACTTTGTTTAGAACAACAGATCTGTCCTCATCTCTGGTTTACCACAGTCAAGGGAGGATTTCACCCAATTCATCTTCCATTTCCCAGGACACTGGAAAGTCCCTTGTTAGGTTAGGCAGCAGCTGTTCCACCTGTACACCTCTCTCAGTATGGTGATAAAAGGCAAAAGGCTGAATCATAGAATCGTTAAGGTTGGAAAATACCTCTAAGATCATCAAGTCCAACCATCCACATAACACCACCTGCCTACCAAACCATGCGCCGAAGTGCCCTGTCTACGTGTTTTTTGAACACCTCCAGGAATGGTGACTCCACCACTTCCCTGGGCAGCCTGTTCCAGGCTGATTCTGATTCACCACTCTTTTAATATGGGAATTATTCCTGATAACCAATCCAAACCTCCCCTGGTGCAACTTGAGGCCATAACTTCTCATCCTATGAGTTGTTACTTGGGAGAAGGGACCAACACCCACTTCACTGCAGCCTCCTTTCAGGCAGTTGTAGAGAGCAACAAGGTCTGCTCTCAGCATCTTCTTCTCCAGATTAAACAACCTCAGTTCCCTCAGCTGATTCTCATAAGACTTGTTCTTCAGACTCTCCACCAGCTTAATTGCTCTCCTCTGGACACACTCCAGCAATTCGATGTCCTCCTTGTACTGAGGGGCCCAAAACTGAACACAGTATTTGAGGTGCAACTTCACCAGCACTGAGTACAGGGGCAGGTATAAAGGATACCTGAAGGATAACTGATTACAGAAGAACAACTGATGTGAGTTCATTTTCCTCTCAACCCAGCTGAGACAAGGCTTACTGCAAAAAATTTCAGGCTACGTCACCCACAAGCAGGTTACATCTTTTCATGTCAGAAAATAATCTATAGAGTTATTTGATAGGGGTGATTTAAAATAAGTCTGTTTGAATGGGATGATGTCTGGAAGAAAAGGGATGTACAAAGAAGGAGGCTTTTATGCTTAAGGTAGACAAGAACCTGGACACTGTTTTTCCCTGCTCCAGGTACTGTTGAGTTATCATATCACACACCTGTGCAAAACCAACTTCCTTCCATCTTGTTCCATCCCCTGGGAAGCAAAACCAAAATCAGTCTCCAGTATCTGATGAGTCTTAATTCCCAGCACTTAAATAATTAGCTTCTCAAATGTACGAAAACAAGTCTCATTTTCTGGATTAATGAAGGAAGCTGGGTTCCACTGAGCAAAGCTATTATGGAGCTGCTAATGCGTGGTTTGATTTCATCGCCTGCCACTAAACACAGAGCAATGTGGACTCCTGGGAATACAAGGAGAGCAATGCTCTAGGGTTAAAGTGGAAGGCAGTGGGGGAAACCCTAGCAATACGTTGTGGTTTTATGCCAAAGGAAGGCTGGTTTTATCTGTGTGTCTGCTGAGTTTCATCTGGGTTTGTGAAGATGCCATATAACCCAAAAGAATGGTAAAGCTCAGGGAGGTCCTCAGGGGAGGATCATGTGCTTTAATCACAGACCAGGCAAAGGCAGTTTCTGAAGCAGGGTAACAGAAGTGTAAAACACAGAGGTCTAAGCCTTAGGTAGCCATGCAGCAGCTTCTGTAGCGAGAGCAGTGGAGAAGGGCAAAGAGCTGCAGTGTGATATTTCCCACTGCTGGAAGGCTACAGTGGTACTGGGACACATGTGCTCTCCCATTTCATTTGGCTTATGAGTTGACAGGAAACTGGTTGCAAAGAACCAGTCTTTTTTTGCCTTATCTTGGCATGTAAACTCTTCAAAACAAATTTCTGTTCTTTCTTTTATATCTGGGTACAGGACCAGTGATTTCACTTTTCCTAACTGGATGAGAAGAGACTGGGAAAATGTCACAGCAGATTGCAACGGCTGCCTTGCTCCATCCTGGGAAATCTAAACCAAGGCTTTATGACATGAACAACTCAGCAGTAGTAGGACTGTTCCCTCCTCTCCATATAACTATTTTGCTGCCTTGCCCCAGATTCTACTTTTTCACACAGGCAGAACCAAAAGCCCACACTGAACCTCTCCTTGTGCAGCAAATAGAGAACAGAGTATAACAAGGAAATGAAGGCTTTGAGATGTCTACAGCTATCCAACAAATGCAAAGTCATGCAACTTCTCAGACAACTGAGTGCCATGGTTTAGATGATGGTTGGTGTTAGTGTTGGGTTATAGGTTGGACTTGATGATCTCAGAGGTCCTTTCCAACCTTGTGATACTGTGATACAACAGGAGATGGAAAGTCCTAGAATGTTTATTTCCTCACATTCTTCAACTATCATAAAGCCCTTCAGTACGCGTCATTCTCCCCCACCCATTAATACATCGAAATTAGTTGACCTGCAGTTCTGAATGTGGATTTGGGGCTAAATAGATACTTACATTGAAGTTCTTCTAACTGCAGTACTGTCAATCTGCCCTCAAGCACATCACATCTGACACATCCTGCAAACCAAACCAGACCAAAACTTTTGACTTCCATAATAAAAGCCTGAAACTGTTATGGAAGCCCTAGGTTAATAAAGAAACTTTGGTGCAGACACACAGTGGGAGTTGGGAGATTAATGAGGAAATCAGTGGAACTGCGACAGTTTATGCAGCAAAGTTTGTGCTTCATAGCCTGACTTTTGGAGCTAAGGACCAAGGACACTAGGGACCTCAGCACCTTCCCAAACCAGAGGCAATTTTGCAGAGGTGACCATTCAAAATTAGTCATCTTTGAAAATGCAGAGATGCTGCTTCTTATGTCAGGGCTTGTTGGACCACTGACATCAGAGGAGTTGCACCTTGTGTAATTTAGTGGAAGCAATCAGGAAATAATTACGTACAGTGGAGAATTAAAAGATGGTAATTAAATTGTACAAATAAATAACTGGAGTGACTTAAAAAGTCCACCCAAAGCCGACTTTTGGAGCAGTATTTAATGTAAATGAATCACTTAGTGGACAATGCAACGATCATCTGTTCAGCCTCTATTCATTATCAAAAACAATACTAAAGGATTGGCAGGGAATAGCCATGTGCCAGAGGGAGCCCTTTAGGAAATACCACAGACTCTGGACTAGTTTTTGTCTGTTTGTCTATTGTGTTCTGACAATGCCTCGCTAATGATGTCCAACATCATTTCAGTTGTCCTTTTTATTCCCCCCACCAAAAACAAATCAGTAGTAATCTCAGACTTTCAGAATGAACTGAAATGCTTGTTCATCTTAGGAAGACTTCCACACATTATGTATCAATTTTGCCAAGGTCTAAAAGGCTGAGGATTTGTGGTCTGAGCCACCCTGGGAAATCCCCCAACAGATGATGAGGCAAAATCCTTCAATTTGGGCAAAAATCCATTAAGTTTTAAAGAAGTCACCACCTATCTATGAGACTTCAAATGCTCACAGAATTCAGTGAGTTGTATACTCAGTAAATTCATCTTTTGTTACTCAATCTGAAATGACACTAACTTCATTCTAAGAAATAAGCTACTCTTCAATAGGGACTATTTGTACTGATCATACGCAGCATTATCTTGGGAGTCATCTGGAGGAAACTGCAAGTGAAATGAAATTCCCATCAGGGATCTGGGGAGGTAAACATATCAGGCAGACACCTATGTTAGGAGAAACAGAGGCTAAAAAACAACATCAAGCACTAAAATACTGTCCTTATGCTTCAGAACCGACAATCCACTGCTGTTCTCATCTCTTAAGAGTTACTGTTTTGGAATATCTGATGCTGTAGCAGATACCTGTAGGGGTGCATTTTCTTACCTGGCTCCTTGGCTCACTCCTATGTTGCTGCCACAACTTCCAACTCCTGCAGTGCTGCTGGTTCAACTCCTTGCACACCTGCAGTGTTAAGCCAAATCACTGAAAAGAGTCTGAATTAAGAAAAAAGGACAACAACGATATACAAAAAAGAAAAGAGTGGGGCAGATAAAGTAAGCTTTGCTGCTGAGAAAAAGGCATATGGAACAGCACCCATATTTGACTTCTCAAGGTTGTCTCTGAGGTTGTTTTATTTTGTATTATACAAAATCTTAGGCTCTGCAGCAAATTTCTGCAGCCAGAGATTATTTTTGTCAAATCCAGTGACAACAGAGTATGTGGGTTTCTACTTAACAGTATCTACAATTTCAGATAGAAATGCACACTTCATAAAATCTTGCTACTAGCTCAGTCTTCCAAATAAAATAGACAGAGATGGCATCAAAACTCCTCTAGGGCTTCTGCTTGCATAATCCCCACCATGTTTGCTGCAGAGCCTGGCTTGTGATTTGGGAGCTTTACTCAGAGTCTGTAGTCAGAGTGCCACTGAAGGTGGGACTCAAGGGGAGGGCTCCCAGCCTATATGGAGACAATTTATGGTATTACTGCTGCCAGCTTCTTTTTCTCCTTCAGATGGAAATCATTGTTGAAGCAGAGGCTGCAAATGGGTGGTGTGTCTTCTTCATGGCCACCGCAGTACAGTGCTTGGAACAGTAACACAACCTGTAAGAGTTTAGATTAATAGGCTGGGCTATGACTGGAGATGCACAGTCCAGCCTCCCACCACGGGTACTGGACAGAGACCTCTGACAGTAAGCTGGGGCAGAGACACCAGGAAATCTGTCTGCTTGGAACTGCTAGAGCTCTCTGGGAGACACCATTAGTGTCACAGCTCCTGTGGTACTTCAGTTCAAGACACACCATCCATGGTGAGTTGTGAAAATCGGTGGGTATGATACCCTAGAGCAGGAATCCTGAGCATTGCCCTTCAACTGAATATATTTACCACTGGACAAGGGTTGGGCAGGGAGGGACAACTGCTCAGCTTCTGATAAACAGTTCATTTTGCAAGACCATCTCCACCATTTGCACTAATTGACACTTTTTTATAGCAGTCTGTTAAAAGACAAAAGATCTCAAGTATCCTTTTGGAAAGAAAAAAATTTGATCATGTTAATACTCAGTATATGAAAGACATCATCCTAACATTGGGATACAACAAGAAGGAACCAGATTAACTGACCTCCTTTCTTTAATAAAATTCTCCTAAAATATCCCCCAAAAATGTATTCAGTAAAATTCTGTTCCTCCCTGCTCTGGTAAAGATCTTTTTTCGTTAGTCCCTCGAGCGGTTGCTGAAGTCAGGGCTCACTGTAATTACATCCCTCACAGCAGTGCCGGGAGACTTAATTAAGAGAGTCACTGTAGGTGCGTTGTCAGACAGATACAAGTGAGTCCTGTTGGAAGAAGCACAAGGATCCAGCTGCAGTGGGTATGCTAAAAAAGACAAAGTTTGCAGAGGGTTTTTGAGATCCTCCTGCAAAAAGCAGCAGGGACACACCCAGCAGCCTTTATTCAAAGCCCCTAAACTCCATCAGCAGGGAGTCTGTGGTTCTAAAAATCTCTCTGTACTCACCAGGAGACGCTCTGCCACACCACAAGATTTCATATTCACCAACCCCCCCCTCAAAAAGTGTGACTCACCAGTTTCAAACGGTGGCATTTCATTCTCAAACTATTCTGAGCAGCTGGCTCTGTAACACATGGGGATGTGGGAAAGGGGAGGAGGAAGGGAAGAGCCAGATTGCAAAGTGAAAACCACTCATTCTCTCCCCCATGTAGGTACATTGCTTTTAAATTTCAGAAGCACATAATTTGGGGTGGGCTGGCAAATTCTACCAGAGCAAAACAATAAAACAAGCAGATTTCAGAAAAATATCTGTACATGCCAGTGATGAAATTCCCTCTCAGCCAGGAGTGACTGGGAGACTGGTTTGCTCTCCAGCTCTATAAGATGTGAGAAAATGCACTCACAAGATTGAACTCTGCATTCTGGGCTGCTCCTTCCAATGGTTTCTCTGTGCTGTAGACCCAGGGCTTAGTCACCAGCAATATCTTACTAACAGTGAACAAATGCATTTCCAGTGGGAAGATGGGGAATGACAAAGAAATCACTGCCAGTTTCCAGTCCTGAGAGGAGTTTTGTGTCACACTGCAGTTCAGCATCACTCCTGCCCCTGCTGCAGGGACGTCACTGCCACGAGCACAACATTCAGCACGTGAGATCAGGGCTGGCACGGGCCTTGTGGGTTCGTCGGCACACACACGGCATCGCTGTCACTGGTGCGGTGCCAGAGGCAGAAGCGTAATCTCTCTTGGCCTCAGCCGATAAATCTGTGCCTGGCTGATTGGCGTCACAGCAGCAATCCAGCCCCATTCATTAATGTTTGTACAATTCCACAGGGAGGGAGCTGTAAGTGATGCAACCTCGCAGCCTCTCCGACGGGAGCGCCCGGATGCTTGCGGCGTGGCACAGAGGCAGGGGCGCAGGAGGCTGCAGGTGGTGCATGGATGTGAACCTAGGTTATGGCTGCAGGCAGGAGTCTGGGGACGGCCTTGGAGGGGGCCAGCACGGGCTGGGGGCAGGTGGCCAGGTCTGCCCTGCACTCACCATCACGGATGATGACAGCGAACCACCACACACCCTGCCGTGCGAGCTAATAACCCATCCCTGTGCGTGTCTGCACAGGAAAACGGCTGATTACGATTTCATCCATCTCCTCCGGTGCCTCTATAAAAGGGAGCGCTGCTCTCCTGGCTTCCTTTACCCAGCAGGGTCTCAGGACCCTGCATTGGCAGATGCAAGCCTATTCCCACTCTTCACCTGAGGAAGCCTTTCCAAAATCTGCGTTTATTCGAGGAGGCTGGCTCACTGCTTGCTACGGGCTTGCAGCAGCAGTGACCCTGGCTGGGTAACCACCTCCTGAATACAAAGATGAATATAAACGCAGCAATTCTCTTTTTAAAAAAACAGGCAATCTTCTGCTAAGGTAGGGAAAGGCAGTGGTTTGTTAAATAAATGCCTCTGCTCGAGCTGGATTTTTTCTTATTTTCCCAGCTTCCCTAAATGCCCTTCACCAGCAGAGAGGGGGAGGGGACCTGCTCGTTGAAGCCTTTTCCTTATGGGAATAGAAAACACGGAAAGAATTCAATTCTCTGCCACAACCCAGCAGCACTGATACACGCTTCAGAAACCAAAGCCCAGAAGACAAACCGGCTGGTGGGTGCAGGCAGCTTGGAGCCTGTGCTACCACCAGATTAGCCTTGCTCAATATCCAGCATCATTAAGTGTCCCCCGTAGTGTTAAAGCACAGAAAGAAGAGGGGAAGGAATGGAGACTGGGGAAGAAAAATGAGGCAATTTTGTGCAGAAAGGAACTGCGGTTATTCAACTCTTTGATCAAAAGCACCATCTAGTGAAGGATAGGATCACTGCAGCTGGCATCGCTCTGGGGCAGCTGCATCAACAACAAATGGAATTCGGCTTTCACCACAGGTTTGCCTACTAAAAAACGAAATATCACCATATGCTCAGCCCTCGCTGAATCTGAGTGAACAAGAACATGTCCGAAAACTGCTACCCTCTGTGTAAATACTTCTCCAGTGGAAATGTGTTCTTCTCCTCCCATCATCTCCCACCAGAGGATCACAGCCACCACGAAATCCACCGGGAAAGAGACACCAAAGGAAGAGAAAGATTTCCATGCTGTAATTTGGGAGCTAAGGAAAAGAAAAGGTAAGTGACCGGTCTAAGGTCACGCAGGAAGCCAGAGGCAGATCCGGGAATAGAGATCAGCCACCCTGGGCCCAGGGATGCCTGAACAATAGCACAGCCTCTCCCTCTGTTGTCATTTAACTCTTTCCTAACACATCAAAAAGCAGAAGAGGGATAAGCAATGCACTTCTCTGCAGATGTGCCTCCTGCCTTACACCCATCCCTCAGCCCTCGCCTGCATTTACCACTATAAGGTGAAGAGGGAAGGCAGCAGGGAAGGACTGGGTTGGATACCCCAAGATCAGCAAAGCTGCAGGGAGGGGATATTTCAATACACCAGTCCCAAGTGCCCACTCAGCAATCAAAGCAATGGAAATGGTACCTCAGCTTTGCCCATGTCTCTATTTCTGCATGTGACAAAACATCTCGATCTCCCTGGAAGCGTTTAACTCAATTAAAATGGCTGTGGTGCATGTTTGAGGATCTTTAGCTGCAGGAGGAGAGGATATCACTCCCTCTTCCCTGGATTTTCAGTTAGCTGCAAAAACCAGGGATTTGCCACACAATAATACATCAGAAATGCAGTCTCACTAAGTCTGCACTGTTTTCACACTGCGTTTGGAAATGCTGCAGTGCAGGGTCTGGAGAAGACAGTAAATATAAACAACAGGAACCAAAACTTATAGAAACCAACTTAAAGGAAAAAAAAAAAGACTTGAGTGGTGCAAAAACCTGTGAGTGCAGTAAACTGAACCAGAGCAAAATCCTTCCTGCGAGAACAGCTGAGAGACCAGTGACCAGCAGGAGTTCTCCAACAGAAGTCTGACGTCCTTCAGTTGGAGCCCAGTTCTGAACCAGAACCACAACTGGCACAAAAATCAAGAGCATCTTCTCAGATCAACTGCCTGGAAGGGGCATGGAGCTGTGGGGGCAAAGAATGGAAAACCACTAAGACACCTACCTTTCTCTGTTTCCTACCTTAGATCTGCGTTTCCTCCCCTTACACCCCCGTCTGTTTTCACGCACTCCTACAAATCCAACCTATGCAAGCAGAGAGGGGAGGAGGAGAGCCTGCACTGCTGCACCAGACAAGAACATCATTAAATCATGCCCCAGCCCTTTGAACATTTACATTTTCTGGCCAAGGGCACGGTGAAATTAGGAGCTTTCAGTTCAAAGTAGTTCAAGCATGCTTTCCCCGAGGAAGATTTTGTTCCCCTATGGAATCTCTGCACAGATCTTTCCTCTTAGATCTTTCCTTTTGGTAAGCAACCAAAGCTTTGCTAAAGAGAGAAGCTACATGTAATATTCCTTGAAAAAAGGTGACAAATAAGAGCCTGGAAGAACTAGAGCACAAAATTGCAGCCCTAGAGAACAGGGTTAAAGACTGTAGGCCTGCCTTCAGTGATGCTTGCAGTAAAGCAGATGTCACCAAACAGAAGTGCAAATAGTTCCTCCAACATGGAGATTTCTTTCCCCTCAAAACAGAGCTCTTGCACCTCAGGACGGCAGCAACAGAACAGCAGGATGTTTGTCAAAGAAGTGTTAAAATGCTCAAAGGATCCCAGCCCTTTGCAGTTCTGACCGGGCACACGGAGACAGGAGACTCAGTGCTAATAAAAACAACAGGCATAGCTTTAGAAGATGACACAGATGTTTACCAGTCAGGCCTGCACGGTCTCCAAAGCAAGTCCTCCAAACAGGAGAGATTCCCCTCTCATGTTCCTGCAAACAAAGTGGTGCTGATGTAAGCCAGGCACCTAACTGCCAGCCAGGGTGCAACGTGTCAAACAGGTTTAATTTGACAGTGGATTTGTTGCTACATCGTGTTAACCGAATAAAACAGAATCCAATCAAAGCAACAAAGCGAAAGCTCAGTTCAATGAATTTCCTTCCCTAATTGCAACTCCAGTCTAACCCTTTGCTTTACAACTCCCTGCGCAAACAGTCACTGCAGGGCACTTGGATTCAATCAGCTTTGCCAGCCCTGCTGATCTGGTGATAGACTGTTCCCTGTTAAAACAAACAGCCTACCAGATACCAGGGCAACGACCACAGGAGCTCAGACAGAGGTACAGCTCATGCTGCCCTGCTGTGGTGAGAACCTGAAGTCTGAAGTGGCTTTTTCCAGCTCTAGTTTACAGAAGATAGAACTGCCTACAGCTTCCAGCGAGGTCATAATGAAGTAAACCATCTTCTGTTTTTTTGATTTTCAGTCTCATTTGTGTAAATGAAATAATTCTTTCTTTTCATTTCATATTTGCCCTGAAGCCAAAAACATACATTACCATCAGACCTTTCAGAACATGATTTTTAGGAAGATCTTGAGTTCTTAGCTCCTTTTTCCTGAAATATCTATCCCTCACTAAAGGCAAACTTCCTGAATTGAATTCACAGCTTCACTGTATTTTTCTTATTAGAAGAGAGAAGAGTGTTATCATAAACACTCATGATGAAACTGTCTTTCAAATACCTGACATAAGCCATCCTTTACCTGAGTGCAGTTCACAGGGAAAAGATATCTGCCTTTGTCTCTGGATAATGCTGAAGTGTTTCCAGCTGCCTCTGTAAATGTACCTTCGGCTAACAAATAGGTAGAAAAGCTCCCTGTGCTGGGATGAAGTCACACACTCTTTCCTCCCTCACAGAAAAAGCCACATTCACCACTGAGTGCAGTTAGACTTTGAGCTCACTGGGGTTTCAGGTTTCCAAGGCCCTGGTAAGATTTGTGCTGCAACCCTTTAGCAGTGCCTTTACCTCAAGGAGGAGATTTAAATCTGCAGAACCTGTAGCACACTCAGGTCTCATTCTATCAAAAACTGAAACACTTCTGTACCACCACTGCAGTCCATGAACATCACTGCACAGAGCTGACTTAAAGCCAAGGATGCTTGATCATGATTTTCAAAGGGGCTCTGTGGAAATGCCTCTCTTTCTACACAAATTCACCCGTTGCTCCTCAGTCACAGGTTACACTGTCCCATTGAGTGCAGTCTCTCCATTTTCCACTTCCATGCAGAGGTATTGTAGAACACTTTAGGTCAGTGTAACCAGCAATGTGCACATAAAGTAATGCCCACTGCAAAGGGGAGGAATTCCCAAGCTTGTCAGAGATCCTGCTTGGAGATCAATTTGGTAATTAACAAAGACTCCCCTAAACTACATCACAGTCACAGTTTGCCCAGCTCAGCTGCTTCAGAACAACCACGTTTCTATGTCTTAAGTTTGATGGTAAAAAGATCAAACTGGCAATTACTCCCCTAAACCACGCCACAGACACACCACCACCCCCCAAGCTCAGGTGCTTCGGAACAGCCCAGCTTCTGTGCCCTGGATCCGGCGGTGAAACCCAGCCGCAGCTGCACGCGTGCGGTGACCCTGGCTGCCCCCTCCCTCACCCCCCCTGCTTCGGGGCAGCACCTCGGGCCCGTCCTGCCCCGTCGGCAAAGGGAGTTGCTGGGCCGGCGGCGGCCCAAGAAGGACACAGGAGACAAGCGAGGGCGTACAGGGACCAGGACAGGAAGGAAGGCGCGGGCACCGTAGCCTTGAGAGGCGCAGCAGTCGGGCGCCATCCGCATCCGCAAACCACGCCCCCAGCCACTTCCGGTCCGCCTGGAGTAGGAGCGCCTTTCATTGGGTGCCGAGGCGAAAAGCCCACTTCCAGCTGCTCTCTCTGCCTGTCATTGGTGGAAAGCCCGCCCTCTCGGAGGCACTTCCGGCTGCCCTCGCTGCCTGTTATTGGTAGAAAGCCCGCCCTCCCTCCCCCCCGGCGGTGCCTCAGGCGCGTGCGCCCAGCCGTCACTTCCGGCAGTGGCCATGGTGACGGCAGAGGCCAGGTAGGGCTAGTGGCCTCCATCGAGGCCTCCCCTCCGCTCAGCCCCTTCCCGCGGGGAGGCCGCCCCGCCCCGCTCCGCCCGGCGGTGGGCGGCCCAGGGGCCCAGGCACAGGACGGGGAGGCGGGAGAGCGCGACCCAATCGGCGCGCGGGGACGCGGGGCTCCTGCTCAGGACGCATTCATAACCGGGTGCGGGGGTTGCGATAGCCCGGGTCTCGGTTTCTTGCTGCGTTTTGGGTGGTTCTTGACTTGGTAGATGGCAGCAAACGCCGTCCCTGGCGCGGGAGATGTTTCCGTTTTCTAAGCAAGCCGCTTTGGTTTGTGCCCCAAACACACCAGTAGGGGTTCCGAATGGGAAGGTTGGGAATGAAGCTTGGAACTGAGTAGAAGTGGCAGGAATCACAGAATCATAGAATTGTTTGGGCTCGAAGCGACCTTAAAGCCCATCCAGTTCCAACCCCCTGCTATGGGCAGAGACATCTCCCGCTGGATCAGGGTGCTCAGAGTCCCATCCAAAGTGACCTTCAACACTTCCAGGGATGGGGCAGCCACCACTTCTCTGGACAACCTGTGCCAGGGCCTCCCCACCCTCATTGTAAAAAATATTTTCCTTATCTCTAGTATAAATCTCACCTCCCTTAGTTTAAAACTGTTACCACTTGTCCTGTCACAACAGGCCTTGCTTAAAAGTCTGTCCCCATCATTCCTGTAGGCCCTCTTTCAGTACTGGAAGACTGTTATGAGGTCTCCCTGTTAACATCTTAAGAGAAGATGCTCCTCAAGTCCAGTCTATTTTTTGGGTGCTAGAAACATACATTCCCTCTCCCTGTGATATGGGCTGAGGTGGTGGTTTTGCATAACAACAGGGAGGATGCTGTTGAGTGGCTCTGGGAATAAAGCAGGCAATTTTCTTAGGCATTTTTTCAAGTAAAGTCTGAGAGACAATAGATCTTTCAAACCAGTGGATTCTTTATATCATTTTAATTTTGTTGGGAATGAAGTGTGACTCTGTAAGCATGTAAGTGCACAGTGGCATTGCAGTAATTCAGTTGTTTGAATTAGTGTAAACTTGGGTTTTCTCATTGAGTTTTGGATGTGTTTTTGACATTTAACTCGCCATTCACGGTATCTTGTGCATCAGAGAAACTGTCTGCAAATTTCCTGCTGGCTTTTATCAAATCCCTGATGTAACAGATGCTGCTCTAGGGCTGCTTCTTTTTCTGGTTCAGCTATCTGCGTGGGTGATTTCAGTTTCTTTCCAAAGCAGCTGGGGCAGTAAAGCTCTTTAGCTTGTATCCAGTGCAAGTAATACTCACTTTTCTCCCTGTCAGATGCGGCTTATCATGGATTTGGTGAATCTGGTCTGCTGGGGGGATTGCCCATTGCCTCAGTAACAACCGGGTTTTGATGCAGTGTGATGAGAATCCATCTGTCTGTTCAGCTGTGCTCAAAGTTCTCAAGATTCCTAAGGAAAGCAATTAAAAATCTGTTTTCTTTTAATTAGCAGGATTTAGTCCATTTTAGAGCATGCACTGTAACGTCAGCCTGTGCCCCCAACTAATTAACAGCAACTGAATTACCACGGGCTCATAGGGTGCCTTCTTTTCCATCTAGAGTGTGGAAGGACTGGAGTTGGTCATTATGGATGGTCTGGATTCACTACTAGAAATCATTTGTTCAGGACTAGAAGTAATCGGAGGGCTATTATGAATTGTGTATGATTTTGAACGCAACTCTCTTTTTACTCAGGGGTTAAAGTTCCCCACACTTCAAAGGTCACAGACTGTAATTCTGAGGTTCATTTTTCGAGGCAGCTCTTGGCTGGGCTTCCATTGGGCAGAGCATGTTGGCTTGGACCACTGCCATTTCCAAATTTAAGCCCGGTCTGTCCTGTTACAAGACCAGAGGGAGACACCGTCTCACAGGGCCACTGGCAAGTGAGTTCTTTCCAAGGTAGGACATTGTGCTTTCTGTGGACTAAAGCTGGTCACTAACCCGGCTTAGATCTGCTGTGCTTCTGGACAGGGGCTTCCTTACAACAAATGGTTTTCTCCTTCCTTTTATCCCCCACCTCTTAACCGACACCTTTGATTTCTGAAAATAGCCTCCCAGTTGCTGCCATTTGTCACTATGGGAGTTCTGGTGGCTGAAGCTAAAAGAGAATAGGTGTTGGGTAGGGAAACTGTCATGGGTTTGGTATCTTTTAGGACTTGATGTCATCTGTGCTGCCTTTAGTGCACTCTTGACCTTATTTCAGAAATCATTGTGCTGGCTTTCACAGGATAACATTCAGTTTTTGTTTTAAGGGGAAAGATTTTTTTAACTGGATATGTGTGATTTATTTTACGGGGAGCCTTTCAAAAGTTTCCCATCACCAGTATTTGCTTACATTATCAGTGTTCTTATTTCTGCTCTTTAATAACCTGAATGTTACCATCTGCCTTTTGGGATGGAGAACTGAGAACTGAGAATTCTGGGACTTTATCTAAACCAGTTATGAGCTTCTCTCCTGCAGATAACCTGGTGGCATAAACATTGTCTGTCAAGAACGAATAACAGTTGTTTTCAGCATTCAGCATCATTAGCCACATTTTTGAGCAAAGACAACAGTGGGGACTCAGACCTTTGAGCAGGGGAGATCCAAGGATACCTGGTTGCTCAGGAATCAGGTGTGGGAACCCATGTGTTTCCCACCCTCCCCCATGTTTTTGACGGGAGATGGCGTTATCTGCCCTGGGGTGTCTTTAGCTACTTCAAAGTATTATCTGTCTTAACTTGGATTTTATGCTTTTTATCTTCTTCTCCCAGCCTTATGTCTTGCAACTTAGCATTGTTGTTGATGTGAATCAAGTCTTTTTTATCTCTGATCTTTCTCATTCTCCTTCAGACTGCAGGAGTTTTTTTTCCTCTGGCTTTTGCAGCAAATAACCCTAATGCTGAACAGAACATAACTTCTGCACACTGCGGCCATTCTTCCCTTTGGCCTTTCCACCAAATAGCCCTGAAAACTGATCAGAAGGTAACTGGCACCCTACTGTGTCCGTAGCCTGGCACAGCTCAGTGCAAGGTGGATATTGGTGAGTGTACTGCAGTATGGTTTTATGGTTTGAGCTGGTTCCATGTTCGCTTGTTCTGCTGGTATTTATTTCACCAGTGCTTTTTTTCAGCATGTTCTATATGACGAGCTAAACTGAGGACTCTGCTTGGCGATGTAAGCAAGTCTGTGAAAGCAAAGGAAAACTTCTTGCTGAAGGTCTGAAGTGCTACAGGAATTCTTCTTTCCAGAATAATTTAGCTCATCTGGGTTGTCCTCTTTCTCAAGCCTGACTGGACAGAGTTTTTCTTTGTTCCGTACCTCTTCTGAAGGGGCCGTTTGAGCACCTTCCTTAGAAGGACACTGCAACTGTATGCAGTAACAAAAAGAGACCTGCTTCTCAGTCCTTCTCTCTTGCTCCCCTCCTTCATCCAGTCCTCCTCTTTCCTATCCCATATTTCCCCTCCCTGTATATCAGAGAGGTTGATTTATACTCTGGCCTGGAAGCTGCTGCTGACAGGGTCCTTGGCTTGCTGCAGCCTTCAGGCAGAGAGTGAGTAATTTGGGTGATTTCCCAGTTCCAGCATATAATATGGAGAAGAAGAACAAAAGAAAAGATAAAAGAAAACCAATAAAAGACTTGGAAAGATTTTTCAAATGAAAAAGAATTAAAGGCAGACCTTCTTTGTTTAGGAAGTGAATAATAATTGATGTGATTAAAGTATAAGTTAACCAGGTTTGTACTGATGAGCAAGGGATGCTACCTGACCAAAACACAATCAGCTGGTGGAAAAGTTCCACCAGTCCCTGAGGCAGAGAGTCCAGTCCTTAAGACTGATCTGAATACAAGAACAAAGTTCAGATCCCAGTAAGATAACCCTTATTTTTGCCAAAAATGTGAAAGAACCGCACTGCAATCAAACGTGGGACTCCCTACCATCTCTTAGTGTGGTTTACTGAGAAAAGGTGCCAGAAAAGCCCCATCTTCCCAGTTACCTTTTCATCTGCTTTACACTATCATCTCACTGAAATCAGAAGCAAAGGTGGTCAAGGCCAGATTTTTAAAAAGCCTCAGTTTCCACCTGGGCTCATAACAGAGGCACCACTCCACCTGTCAGTTCCCACTTGGAAATAAAGAAAGGGCCTGAATGGGAGCCGAAGGGGTTTGATTCCAAAATGCCCTGTAAGCCACAGTGCTCGGTGTCAGCCCAGCACCTGCTGTCCCTGCCTATATCTTGTCCTCTGAATTGCAAGAGACCTTTGAGAAACAACATAGAGAGGGCCTTAAGTGACTGGCTGAACAGGAAGCAGTATGGCAAACCTTACCTCACTGAAAGCAGGCTGATGGCCTTGTGTCTGACCAGCCCTTTCCCAGGAACTGTGTTAGGGGCGATAGGAACTCGTACATTAAATCAACTCTACCAACCCTCTGCTGTACAGCACAAAGAGGTGGAGGAACAAGACGCTGATCTGAGCAGCTGGGCGTTGCACTCATGCACTGCTTTGCAATGGAATGAATTTAATTCTCCTCCTGGGTTTCTGATATTCCACTTTGTGCACACTCCCTGCACCCAGGGCAGCTTGTGCCTGGCTGTAGAGCTGCTTCATGTACAGTTTGTTACACAGTGCTTTGTGATTTGTGAGTTAGCTCAGCAACAGCATCCTCCATAATACCTTGAAAAGAGTTGTGAACTGACTTGATGGCTTTATTTTTAGACCTTGTCAAGCTTATTTGGAACTAGTTCAGCTATCTTTATGTGTTATTTTATTGTGTTCTACCTCCGCCTCCAGAAATACTTCACTGCTGGTTCAGCAGGCTAGTCTGTTCACTAACCAGCTACTTGAGGAATTCTGTCCAAGCCCCCAGTGGAAATCTGGAAGAGCCTGACATTTTCTGCATTAGCTCTGTTTCACGAGCCTCTATCACCACTGCAGCTCCATACAAGCCAAGTTCTACTTAATGACACTGAATTCTGGCTTAGCATTATTAGTTACCTCTTGGTTCTGGCTCCTTGTGCTGTCCTTTTATTTGCAGTAACGTATGAGTGGTGTGCCCAGACCTTTCCAGGGTCTCCCTGGTAAAGACCTATCCTGCAGTTCAAACTGCAAGAGTCCAAACTCTATATGTGCAACAGGAAGAATACACTAACATTTGGGTTTGACTTCATGTGCAACCCAAAAGTTGTATAAATTCCAGAAAGGGGCTGTAGCTGACTTTACTGTGATGTCAAGCATAAAAGCTTGGGAGCATATACAGTGGGAAAATCAGTGACCTTTTTTACAGCAAGTATCACTTACTCTTTGGCCATAATCTGTAACAGAAATCACTCCCGTGAAGGCAATGGCTTAGCAGGGAGATCAGGGCTATGCATTGGTATCAAGCTCCCATTCCAGGATGAGTGAATCCTCGTAGATACCTTTAGCTTGGGTTTCATTCACACATTTAATTTCAGCACATTAGGACACAGTTCATGCTGTTAAACTGCACAATTAATGTTGGCATAAAAGTAACAGGGATGAATGTAGTACACTTTAGCCTTCTAGATAGGATGTGGTTCATTTATATCAGCTGACTTATCTCTGCTAATGGGTGTGAAAGGCACTGGAGATGGGAGTACAGATTTCAGCACATTAAGCACATAATGTGCTCAGAGAGAACACTTGCTCTAAGCCTCCAGAAGATAGACTGACTTATATTCATCTGGGATAATAAACAATAACTGGTCTCTGGCTTGCAGGTACTGTGGTACTGGCTGTCCTAGAAAAATCCAAGAGGTTTTATTACAATCAGATGCAGAGTTGTATCCCAGACCTGGGAAGCTTTCACTCAAAGTATACTTGCTAAGAGAGAATCTAGAGCAAAACATGGCAACAACATCTCTGACCCCAAGTTTCTTATGTGACAGCTGACAAGGGTTTAACCCTATTTGACAACTGACCCCCACCCAGCTGCTTGTTCACTCTCCCCCGGTGGGATAGGGGAGGGAATCAGGGAAGTGAAAGTGAGAAAACTCATGGATTCAGATAAAGACACTTTAATAGGTAAAGCAAAAGCTGCACAAGCAAGAAAGCAAAACAAAGAATTCATTCACGGCCTCCCAGGGGCAGATGGGTGTTCAGCCATCCCCAGAAAAGCAGGGCCCTATCACACATAATGGTTACTTGGGAAGACGAAACATCATCACTCTGCACATCCACCTCTTCCTTCTTCCCCAGCTTTACATGCTGAACATGACACCATGTGGTGTGGGATATCCCTGTGGTCTGTTGGGGTCTGCTCTCCCAACTGTGTCTCCTCCCAGCCCCCTGTGCACCCCCAGCACTTGCTGGGCCTTGACTCTGTGCAGGCACTGCTCAGCAGTAACTAAAACATCCCTGTGTTATCAACACTGTTTCCAGTACAAATCCCAAACACAGTTCCATACCAGCTACCATGAAGAAAGTTAACTCTATCCCAGCCAAACCAGCCCAGACAAGTGTCCCGCTGGGATGCTCACATTAGCATTAAAATGCTTAAGTTTGGTACTGATGTGAACTTGTGAAAGTCTAAATGAAGAGATGAGGAAATCTGTTGAAGATACCTCTGTATGGGATTTGGTTTAGTGGTGGTCTATAGCAGGGTTCGGAAAAAGCTCTTCCCTTTTTTTCAAGCCTCTGCTGATTTTCTTGATGGTGAAACTGTCTATTTCCTTTCATCTTGTGGCTCTAGGAAGATCGTTAAGAAAGGAAAACTCATGGATTTCACAAGCACAGTCATCATGCCACTGCTTTTTGGCAGCTTGGGGATCTTTGCTGTTTTTCGGTTACTGCAGTGGATGCGGATGCGAGCTTATCTCCAGGAAGCAGTGGTCGTGATCACAGGGGCTACCTCCGGCCTGGGAAAAGGTATGTATGGAAAGAAGGGAGCCAGAGGCAGGACAGGCAGAGGTGTGTGAGAGGGACCTGTGGGAATAGCGCAGTAACAGGCAGGAAGTTCTTGTGGCTCTGGATTCTGAGAGACATGGCTTGCACAGCCACATCAGTTATAACAAGAACCAGCGCACATTTTGATGCAAGAAAAATCTCAAAATTTATTAATGAGAATTTTAATCATGCTGTGTAAACTGGAGCTCATCAAAGAAAATAATAAATTATGCTGTTCTTGTGCTGTCCAGGGACCTTTTCTCTAAATCCTGAAGAAGCCAGGAAGTCAATTTGTTCCTCTGAGTCTTCCCAGAACTGGTGTTCTGCATTCGTGTTTGTTGTATGTCCCTGCTGTACTTTCCACTCCTCCCTGCCCCTCACCGCCAAGTTAAGGTGCCTTTTCTCTTGTGCTACAAATCCACCCATTCTAAATTCAAACTCTTGCCAATATTAACACCGGTGACTTTTTTCTAAATAAAATCACAGGGTTTTTTTTTCCAAATAAAATTTATTCTTTGTTTGAGTGGATAGGTTCTCTAATTCTGCTTTCTATAATTGCTTTAAAAGCTTCTTGAAGAGAAAACAAGGCTCTCTTTGCTATCAAGGCCTTTCATTAGAATGAGTACATTTATAGAACACACAGCATAAATCGATGCTGTCTCTGTATACGAGTTTGTCCTTAAGGACAGGGGCATTCAGTAACTGAATGGCCGAAGGAGATGGAATGGTCCCCTCTGCCTGCCAGAACAAAAATGCTGGGAGTGGTAAAAGAATTTGTATTTCATGTCAAGAAGAGATGGAAGCAGTGTCTCAGGAGGGACCTACTAGCTGTGACAGGCTGGACAGATGATGCGGTGTGGTGTTGGGTGTACAGATTGCCACCACTGTACAGCGAAATTTCCTCCTTTTTCGACTCAGTGGGAAGCCCTTAGACTATTCCCCTCACTCCCAGTTACTAATGTGCCTTTAATCACTGTGTGTTCTTACATGCCCTTTGTTACCACCCGCTGTCCACTCCTGCAATCTGTCTCTGATCACAGAGGCAGGGTAGGAGAACATGTGGTTGCCTCAGCTGCTGGTAGCACTGAAAGGAGGGTGAGAGCATTGTCAATTGTTCATTCAGCCTATTCCTGATTAAGGGGATCACCTTGAAGAAGCCATTAACTCCAAAGTTTCCAAATCCGTTGGAGGTGTTCACAAGAACTGAAACTCCTGAGCTCAGGCCCCTCCCATGTTAGATAACACACACACACGGTAACTGTAGTCCCTCTTAAGAAGGGTGTACAGTCAGAAATTAAAAGGGACAGGCAAATTCAGCCAGCTGATGGGGGAAGATCTGTAAACAGCACAATAACTGCATAACCAGCACAGTAACTGGGAGCACACCGGCCGCCTCACTGCTGTGCTGTGTCTGCCAAAGTGACAGGAACACGCATCTTGCTGTGCCTTTGCTGTAAATCAGCCTGTCACTCGCGAGTGATAAAGCGCCTCAGACCCTCGCCACTGAAAGAGGTTTTAGCCCGTCACCAGGTATGGGGTCAATCTACTGTTTGTCTCTGGCATTCAAATGTCTGCTTTTCTCTCTTCCTTGCTTCCTCCAAAGAATGTGCAAAAGCCTTCCACGCAGCTGGCTGCAAGCTGGTGCTCTGTGGCAGAGACAGCGAGAAGCTCAAAGATGTGGTGCAGCAGCTTTCCACCATGACCAATCACCGAAAGAACGTAAGTGTGGGAGAAGGAAAGCTTTGTTGTCGCGTGTGGCTGGGACTTCTGTTTGTGTTATTGCAGAAGTTACAGAACTGCTTGTGGGTTGTTCTGTTGAGCAATAGGAAAAAAAACAACTCTGTGGTCAGGGATATTGCTCTGGGAGATCATTGAGCTAACACATTATATCTTGTAAAAGTCCTACAGAAATAAGCCAGCTGAAAGACTCCTTGCCTTGCAACAGAAGTGAAAGAATGGGGGTGCAGAGTGCTCAAGATCCCTGGCATCTGTGTGCCATGCATTGAACCTGGAAAAGTAGCTTTCCTTGTGTTGGTTCTTATTTTTGATGTCTAGTGCTGATACAGTGGCTAAGAAAGGTATCGTTGGCCTCTGAAGAAGACACATGGGTTAAATGTTTTACTATTTCAGATGGATTTTCTTTAATAAGACAATAGCAAACTTTAGTACTGGAGGAAGATCTCACTTGCCCCTTTCCTAGGCTCTAGGGTACAGGAACAGTAAAAACAAGAATACAACCCGCTTCTGCCATGTATTCCTACCAAATGGAACTGCTGTGCTCTAGTTGTACAAGGTTTGGATGGCCCTGCTTCTGTGCTTCCAGAGCTGGCAAATCCCAGGTCTCCTTTGAGTCATGAGCATGAACATACAGCACACTCAGCAGAGCCTGAAGTGGTCTTTTACCACCTTTTGTTTATTCACAGACCCACAAACCTCACACTGTGGTATTTGACCTCTCAGACACTAAAACTATCATAAATGGTGCTGAAGAAATTCTGAAGAACTTGGGCCATGTGGACATCCTGATCAACAATGCAGGCATTAGCTTCCGAGGCACAATTGTGGACACAGGACTGGATGTGGACAAGAAAGTGATGGAAACAAATTATTTTGGTCCTATAGCCCTCACCAAAGGTACCTGTGATCTGGATTACAAGGGGATGATTGATTTGGCTGTTACATTCTGCAGGACAGCACAGCTAAGCACAACTTAACCTCTGTATTTAGTACAGTAAAAGAGGGGAGGAAAGTTTCATTTTATGGGCAGGCCTACATTTCATGCTTGGACAGGACTGCGTGGAAAGTACCTGATCAGAGGTAATGCCTTGTTTAAAACACCTGCTGGTGTTACTCTGGCAGGAACCTATGAAGAGAGATACAGTTACCCTGCCTGTGCTGATAATCATAAAATTGTGGAATGGTTTGTGTTGGAAGGGACCTTAAAGCCCATCCAGTTCCAACCCCCTGCCATGGGTAGGGACACCTCCCACTGGATCATGGTGCTGAAAGCCCCATCCAACCTGGCCTTGAACACCTCCAGGGATGGGGCAGCCACCACTTCTTTGGGCAACCTTTGCCAGGGCCTTCCCACCCTCATGGGAAAAAATATCTTCCTAAGATCTCCTCTAAATCTCCCCTCTTTCAGCTGAAGAACATTCCTCCTCATCCTATCCCTGCACTCCCTGATAAAGAGCCCCTCTGCAGCTTTCCTGTATGCAAAACAGGAAAACCCTAGGGAACACAGTAGGGGTTCTAGGTGAAACTGCAGCTCAGCCTGGAAGGTGTCAGCTGCAGGAAATGGAAAGATGTACTTGAGGCAGAAAAGAGCAAGTCCTGCTGGCCATGCCTGTGGGAGATCGTACCAACTATAACTGCCTTTGTGCAGCCTTGTTGGCACAAGGAATCTGCTCAGAGGTGAACATCCCAGCCAGACTGCAGCTGCAGTTAGAGGCATCCTAAACACTATCCCTTACCCAGCCCCTATGCTGAACGAGGAGGACCTTGTAATTTGCTTGGGCATCTTTGAATGCTCTGAAAGCACTGATTCTTGACAGCACTAATGACAGCACTGCTATTCTGAATGGGTCTTTTTCTGTGTCTTACAGCACTTCTCCCCTCGATGATCAAGAGGAGACAAGGCCACATTGTGGCCATCAGCAGTATCCAAGGCAAAATAAGCATTCCTTTCAGATCAGCATGTAAGTACCTCCACTGAAGATGGGGAAGACATATTTGGGGCACCAGACTGAATGAATACTTGGCTACTGCCTCCACATTTAGCTCTCTGAAGAGCTGACTGCATGAAGGGAAGGCAGAGCTGTGCATCGTTCTTAGTGTGGTCACAAATCTCTGACAGCTCTTCAGGAAGGTGCTCTCAAATTAAAAACCTCAGCCCTGTCCTAAAATTGTTAGGGGACAGGGAAGGAGAATACGTTTTCAGTGACTCGAAAACAACTTGATATTCCTATCTTAACACTTGAGAATCCCTGTGAACATTCTGATTAATTCCATAATACTGCATTATATCCTTGCTGTTTGCCTGGTTAATCTCCTGAAGAAAGTAGGAATGTTTAGTTTTAATAAGTTGTGAAGTGCCATAGTACAACCAATGCCAAAATAAAAGCCTCAACAGTTATCTTGATCCAGGAAACTATTCATGCTGAATCAGTTATGACAAAAAATAATATTTTAGATCACTGGCAAAAGCTTTATAAAAGGTGGAGGAAGTACAAGGAGAGCGTTTGGCATACAGGCATCTGAAAACCAATGAAAATAAACATAAAAAAGGAAAAGTACAGTGGGGATGACGTAAGAGTGGAAAGGTGAGATGTGGAGTGGAACCTGGAACGTCTGGGCCATCTGGCCTTGCAGATGCTATGGGTACAATTGCACCAAGTGTGTTCTGAGGAGCTCTGGGACTGCTTGCAGTGACCAGAGCCGTGTGGGCCTCGCAGCACGGAGCTCAGCTCTTGCCTGGCTCCTCACACAGGGTGTGCAGCCTGTGCCAAGCTCTGCGCTGCTGGTGTCAGCCCTGCCACCACACTGAGGGGATAGCAGTCACCGCACCAGTGGCCAAATACACGTGGAAAGAGTGAGCAAAAGAAGTTGCTCAGCCACCTGACAGGGAAAATCTTGCCCTAGGCCATGCTTCTCTACTCCTGTCTGTTTGCGTGGTCAGGGTTTGACTTGTGTGCAGCCAAGCTGTCAGCCTGCTCTGCAGGCCCATAATGCTCGGCACATATAGGCCAGCGGAGTGCTCAGCAGTGAATGCCAGCTTTGCCCTCCTGTACAGGCATCACATTCCCCCAGCCCGTGCTTGGCTTATCAAATGCTTCCCAAGCCAGGCTCCACATCTCTTTTAGCATGAGTGGGAGGCAGCTTGCATTCGCTCCATAGTGCTTTGGCATGGCTGTGATATTAAGTTCAGGATCCTAGCCAGCTTCCAACTTGAGCATTTACATTTTGTGTTCCTAAACTGCCTCTCACTCCCGCTACCTGTTGCTGCCATTCACTAAAAAAAAACCCTAGAAGCTGGAGAACAGCTGCTGGGTTCTTGCTCAGTAGTGGCTGCATTGCAGTGAAAAACCCATCCAGGGGAATGGATCTTCCCTCAGCCTTGGTCCTTCTCTTCAATGTGTCGTCCTTTTCCTGTTTTCAGATGCTGCCTCTAAGCACGCTACCCAGGCCTTCTTTGATTGTCTCAGAGCAGAGGTAGAGCAGTACGACATCGATGTAACAGTCATAAGCCCTGGCTACATTCAGACAAACCTCTCTCTGAATGCTGTGACAGCAGACGGATCCCGCTATGGAGGTGAGGGATGATTTTGTGCCCTGTATCTAAAGCAACTCCACCTCACAGAGTTAGTCCATAGTGTCCCTGGTGGGAACACAGGTTAACCCTGATGTGTAAAAGACAACTTTGTATGCAAGGTAGGAACAGTAACCCCCCAAATTTAGCCTTCCTAGACAGCCATTGCTGATTTCTAGCCCAGCTGTGAATCATACGTGCTTGTGCTCCCATATGCAGCTGGTGTAAAAAACAAACCCATACAAGCCGCTATGTACAGTTAGAACAGAGCATTCCTAGCAAAAGGAACTGAAGTATGGACTTACCTACTGGCATGGGTGCTTACTTGGCTCTCCTTTGGCAGTGATGGACAAGAACACCGCTGAAGGACAGACAGCTGCAGAGGTCGCTCAGGTGGTTCTCAACGCAGTGGCACAGAAGAAGAAGGAAGTTCTTGTTGCTGGCCTAACTCCATCCCTGGCTGTCTACCTGCGAAACCTCTTCCCCAGGCTCTTCTTCACCTTAATGGCAACGAGAGCAAAAAAGGAGAGAAAAGCAAAGGACTCATAGAGCACAGCTCGTTCATGCAGTAACTGTGGGGAGAGGCCAACCCTGCAGTTTGGCTGGGACATCAGTGGAAGTGCTCCTGCAGGAAAAAACGTTCTCGAGATGCTGTAGTTCACCATTGCATGGGGAGCGGGAAGCAGTTTCCTCACATCAGGGCAGGCCCGCTTGCTGGGGGACAGCACCTACACCTCAGCTGAAGAAGGATGCTTGGACAGCAGAGAGAGCTGACACTGCAGGGGAGAGTAAATCCAGGGAACACGCTTTGCAGCAGGGGAGGCTCGTGTGCTGGCCCACAGCACCTCACCTCACTCCAGGTGTGCTCAGCTCTGCTGGCCTGCAACAAATAAACTCCACCTGTTTTGCCTTCAGGCAAGCTGACCTTGGCTTCCCCTGCTCCTTGGTCCCTTGTGAAATACAGTCCCCAGCTGGGAGTTCTTGTGATCAGTGTCTCCTTCCCACTCCTTCTAGTCTGATCTAGAACATGTTATGTTGCTGGAAGTGGAAGGCTTCAGAGCCTCTGCTCATTAAGGTGCCAAATCATCTGATACATTAAGCTAAAATCAAGTCTGGTGCCAGTTTTTAAAAGTAACCGATGTAAAATTTCAGTTTTATTTGGCAGTTATTTTATATCTGAACTATGTGTTACTGCCACATGGGGACGTTAACGCTGCACTCCCTGACTGTACGGTGTGAACCCCAGCACAGGTTAATGCAGGGAGGCTCTGAACAGATAAATGGCACAGCAAGGTGTGCTGGGTGTGGATACCGTGCAGCTGGTGGCAGACCTGGCCCACCTGTGGGTTGGGAGCACAGAGTCAGTGCCATTCTGTGCCCAGCACACTGTCTCCTGGTGACCAGGGTGGCAGCACAGGAGACAGACCCTCAGTTCTCCTCTGTTTTAAAGCAATCACGGATGCTAATTAGGATGGGGTGCCAGTACCTGCCTGTTCAAATACCACAGGCTTCAGGGAGTGTGACAGCCTGGGGAAGTGCTGTATTTCACTCTGCCCAATCTCGTATGAGGGATATAAGCACCTCATAAGGAAAAAGGAGTGGCTGCACTGAGAGAGTTCAGTAAGGACAGAAATAATCTTTCTTAATTTATAACTGCCATAAAACTGACTCATAGGAGTCAAGATCCAGACCCTGCTGCTGCCTCCATGCGCTGACCAGCATCCCTCCATGTGTACTGCCTTGTACATCCTGCCTGTGAGTGCACACCTGATGACAAATAAATTAATTGCTATGAAATTAATCCTTTCTTCTGCTGCAGCTCCTCATAGCAGGTAACATTAGAGGACAGGAAAGATGTAGGGTTTTGTTTTTCTTTTCTGACACTCATGCAAGGTGCTGCTGTACCAGTAGAAGCTGCAGAACAACATATTTCATCCCAGTCCTCTTTATATCACGTGCTAGTTTACAGTTGGCATCGTGTGAATCCACACAGAGGATCTGTCACACTCGAAATCTAGTGCAGGTCTGCTGGCTCAGCTGCACCTTCTCCTTCAAAATGCTTTTTCTTTACCACTACAGATTTGGAAATGATCTCTGAGAATCCATCCCGATGGTGACCAGGATGTGTTTAATGAGCACAGCGCTGCTGCTCAGTTAGGATGCCCTCTGCTATTTTCACTGTGGCTGGCTTTGCAGACTTGCTACATACAGGCCCAGGACTGAAATTACAAGTAGAAGCTTTCTGGTGCGTTTATCTTTTTTCCTGTTAAGATAGGAAACCAAGGCATTACCTTCTCTCCTCTGTCCACAAAGGAGTTTCTGTAAACATTAGTTGAGCTTCTCCTTTTGTGTTTTGCATGGTCAGGTCCTCCATTTCTTGGCAAAATCCACCGCTCCTTCCAGCGTCATCCAGCTGCCCCACCGTCTGGTGTTTCAGGCCACGGCTATGCAGGAAGGAGTGCAGGGGCCACTTTGCATTTCTGTGTTCTCTGGGACGCTGAGGGGTGGAACACACGCAGCCTGAGGAAGAAAATGATGCATGGGGAGTTACTGAAGTTACTGTTGGAGCTTGGCTTCAAGTCAGATGTTACTGAGAGTTTGCACATCCCCGTGGAAACCAAATCCCCTCCATTTCAGAGCATCTCTGCAATAATCAGGATGGGCAGCAAAGCATGTGGGGCTTTTGAAAGGGCTGCTTGTCCCCAGCTCCAGTAACCCACAGCATGGGGGGAGGTGCAGGCTGACCACAGGACCCTGCGTATAGCAACCACCCCGAGATCTCTCTCATTCTCCCCAGTCATGTTGTGCATTTACAGCACTGAGTGTCAATATCCAGGATGTCACCAAGCGTTTCAGCTGGATTATCACTGGTATTTATTGGAAAACAACCCCCCTCACCCCATCTGTGTCCTCTCTGCCTCAGAATGGAGCAAATGGTGTGTTTTTAAAAGAAACCTACCTGTTGTTACAGCTAAGCTGACTTCACCTTCCTCCTGCAGTAAGGGACCAGACGAAACTTGTTGATTTTTAGCTCCAGTCTCTGATGCAAGCCATGCATGCAGGAAGCCTCCCAAGGGTTTGTCCCGCTACAGTCACCATTCCAGGCAAGGGAAAGCTGAATGCAAAAGTGCCCAGGACCACAAGGATTTGGTGAAGAAAATGAATTACCAGCCCTGACAAAAAATAGGAGGGGGAACAGCTTTGGTGTGGCAAGGACAAAGATATTTCAGGGCCTTCTGAGCAAACAAGCATGCATTGGCTACAGCAGATCTGCCACTGGCTTAAAATCCATCCAACAAATGGGACTTCAGAAGCAAACATCAGGGCTCAAAAGGCATCTGCCCAGCAGTCCTGGCCCAGGATGAAGTAGCCACTTGTCTCCTCTGCTCTCTGCCAAGGCAACTGTACATTGTGGCTATTAATAGGGTCGCTCTAGATCCCAGGTTTTTAATCTTGGAGGGAGACAACTCAGCTGCTGCACCAGCAAAAGGGGCGAAGGGCTGCTGGCACCTAGAAATGTCCCCATACCTCAGCAGTTTCCTCCAGCTCACACACCTGCTCAGGTAGGGCTGCCCGTGCAAATGGTAAAAGCACTTGCTCCCAAGTCCCAGCAAACCCTGTCTGCCCAGCACACGCGCGACCGGGATGGGTGCTTTGCCAACACAAAAGCTGCATCAGCACAAACGCTCCAGTTGGGACCGTGGCCAGAAAAGCCTGCTGCAGCCTGGAGGTGAGGGGAAGTTCTCGCTGCCTGCTGCTGCAGTTTGTAAAGATAAAGATAGAACTACTGGATTTGGTGTCTGACCTCATGAGACTCCCGCCCAAGGTCAGTGCTTTGGCTGCGGAGGGCAGGCAGCAGCTACCACTGAAGTGAGCAGTTACCGGCAGGTTTTGGGACAGGGCTTTGCTCTTGTATTCGGATCCTAGCACTTGGAGCTGTGCCAAGCTGGCCCTGTAAATGCATACCACACCTCTTTTCCCTCTAGTAGGAGGAGACTGTAAAAAGCAAGCCCCTGTCTTTTAAAAGTAACTGGCAGATCTTGTGAACCAGTAAGTACTTACAATTCCAAGCACAAGATTTTGACAGCTTTGAGTTGAAAGATGAATTAATGCACAAGACCAAATTCAAAGATTTCAGATAAGACAGTTACAAGGTATGATCCCGTGGATGTGTTGCAGCAGCAGCAGCAGACAGCCCCAGAAGTGTGTGTTCTAAGCAAGGCCAGTGGAATTGTGCAGTCGGGCACAGCTGTGCAAGTGTCAGCAGCAGTACCAGAGCACAAAGGTGAAGACTCCCACCTCAGAGCCCTCAGCTGCGCAGGAACAGAGCGTGCCAGTGGGGATGTACCTACACAAGGAAGAACTTGCACCAGAACCGAGCAGAATGCGTGTGTAGCTGGAAACTTCCAGCATTATCTCCATTGTTCAGAGAAGTAATAGTGGGAGGACAGCAGAGCATTGGACACCTTTAGCCCCACCCATCAATGTTTAAGCAATTACCAAAAAGATATAAATGCTGGAGTAATAGGTAAGACCTCTGCCAAGAAACAGAACTGGTCAAGCAAGAGGGAAAGCAACACTCTACAGCTACTCCTGTGACAGATGGCTGCTGGGAAGTGGCATGGACGCTGCTGCCATGTGCAATGAACAGGAGGAATATCAGGCCTATATGTAACCACGCATAAATAACTGTCACCACAGGAGCTCTCATAGCAAAGCCTCCATCCCCTGGAAGCACACCATAAAAGGAAACTATGATAACAGTAACAAGAGAGCAAAAGCATTTGAAATTCTCATCCTTTAATGGTCAATGATAACTTCTGGCTGGTTCTGTGTAATACAATTAAACAATATACTTAAATGTTTCAAAAAAAAAAAGAAGCTCTCACACCCCCTCTTTCTATAGGTTCCTTTCACTGACATTCCGCTGCTGGATTGGACTCCCATGGCCTAACACAACTCTCAAGTCACCACACATCCACATCTTAAGTGTAACGAAGAACTGAAAAACCTTGGTGCACCAGTGATGTGTTATTTTTTTAAAAATAACAGCTCTATTAAACCAAATCCTTCCCGGTCTCCACTGCTTCTCAAAGAGGAAAAACAAAACGTTACTGCGGGAGTCTTAATACGCTTGTCTTTGTGGGTTTCTCTCTTCCCTGCTGCAGTCATACAGCGTAGAGCTCATAGATCTTCTTTACACAGTACACCAGGGCAGCGAGGGCTATCGTGTTATGCAGTCTCTTTCTGTGCAGGTCGTCCTTCCTCACCAGCACCACTGGAGTGGAGGAGGTGAGCGTATGCAGGGGCAGGCGGGAAAGTTTATAGGCATCATACTCGACTTGGTACTTGCAACAGGGATCAAATTGCCAAGAGATGCCATAAAGGGTGCAGCAAGCCACGCTCAGCACACCGGCAGGCAGGGAGATGTAGTGAGAGTAATCTACGGGAAGTGCCAGAGGGGTGAAGAGACAAGTGGTGCCCGCCAGCACGGCTGTCTTGTGCAGGCAGTTCCCGACAGTGATCCAGCGGGCCGTCTCATCCCCAATGCGAGTGGGCTCTATCACTATGTACTTGTACTGCGCTTCCAGGGCCTGCTCCAGCTCATACTCAAACTGGTCCTGAGCGTTCTCTCCATTGTAGATCTCGTGCACGATGTAACAGTCTGTGGAGGACAAGGTGACCCTGGAAAACAGGGAACACAGAATTAAAACTACAGAGCCTATGGGCAGACTTTTCACCCACCCTGCTGCAAGAACAGGAGAGAAAAATGCCTGGAGTGAGGACAGCCTCTCAAGGTCAGCCACTGCCTCTGTTCAACAACCAGCAGCTTCTTCAAATCAAAATTCATTTCACATCAGCTCATTACACCTGTGGTACACAAAGTCATCCCAAAATGAGGCCACTTATTTTTCCTTATCTCTTTCTAACATGGAGGAGCCAGAACATTTTGAGAAAACAGGATCTTCTGAACAGTCCTGGCATGGTTCCTCACACCGATGCCCACATAGTTTCTCTAGAGATACTGGACATGTCGCTTCTTAATGACCACATTGGATCAGCGAGTGAACTACGCAGACTGACAGAGTTTTCACAGAAAATAAGATGAGCAACTCGTCCATCCAGAGAACAAGTCACACCGAAAGGTTTTCAGAGTGGAAGAAGCAGCCATTCGCCTTCTCCCCACAATAACCACCTCTTTGGCACTGATGCAGCTTGCTATTTAGTCCTGCACAGTAAACCCAACCTAGGAAATTCACAGTAAATCCAACAAGGATGGCCAAGAAACACAGCTGGAAGTGAAGGTGAACAAGGTAGCAGAGCACACATTGCTCTGTAACAACAGAACAATTCACCCCTCTCTGAAACAGGGTGCAGTAAAGCAGGAAAGAAACATTTTTTTAGCCCAGGCTTTAACGGTGAAGAAAGAGCTGCTTGCTTTACCTTGGAGCACACTCCCTCCTGACAGGGAATTCACACTACTTGTACATCCCTCATTGGAGTAGCACCTTTTAGCTCCCTAAAAATCACATCTGATTCCTTCTTCCCTCCACTCTTTTCACGCACATCACCTTGGCTGCAGCCTCAATAACCTAAAAGACTGCTAAGAAATAGGGTAGTGACTGTTCACCTGTGCTGAGAACGGGTAAAAACCTATCCTCCTTAGAACAAGGCAAAATCCTTCCTTCTAAGCAGAAGAAATAACTACTTCTGACATTCTTGTGCTTAACAAGAGCAAAACTGAGCATGTGGCCTCAAGGATAAAAATATCCAGCAGATTCCTTTAGCAGGAGAACAAACTGCACACATATTTGACCTAATAACAACAGACAAAACCATCTCATCCCAACAGCATTTGGACCCTCCCAGTACTGGGAGGCAAGAGATGGAGAATGAAGGTAGCACTTTTTGCTCCATTAGCACAGTGGTACTTGTGTGCAGGCAGTGGAAAATAGGAGAGAGAAAAATACACATTCGCAAGCTGCCGTCTTACCCGACATTACCCGTAATGTGCAGCTCCATTCATGCTGCAAAGGGAATTGTGATGTTTGCAAGCAAGAACAGTGTTAAATTACAAATTGTTTCCAGTAGTTGCTTTTGTGAACAGCAGCAAAGGTATCAAACAGCAGGACCCAGGATGCACCAGCCTCGGAGCACAGAGGAATAAGCAGTTTCAACAAAAATCTGGCTGGAATTTATATACAAGGAAAATTCAACACACAACCTAGTCATTGAGCTCTCTGCAGCCAGAGAACTCACTCCCTCCTTGGCCTGTTCATAGGTAGAACAAAAAATAAAAATCCACCTGGAGGCTGAGTATGCCAGAGGCTTCTTTTGAGGCCATCATCTCACCAGACACTGTTTGGAAAGCTCTGATTAACCCTTTCGGCACAGAATGTGGGGGGGCTTTGACAGCCTGTAGTGAACTGGCAAGAATTTACAAGAAAAATTTTGAAAAACAACCTTGGTGCACCAGTGATGTGTTATTTTTTTTAAAAAATAACAGCTCTATTAAACCTATATAAAGATTTATAGAGCACTGCATCACTAAATAACTAAGCATACCACTAACATTAAGGTTGCTAACAAAGAATTAGCTACCCAGGTGTTATACCAATACATTTAAGGATGCAGCTGGTAATGTTCTCTGCCAAAGATTTCTTTTCTTGATGACACCCGTTCCAAGCACAGCTTCTTCCAAATCAAAAAATCCAGTTTCATTCCAGAAGACATGCTGAGACTTATACTAATTCTGTAAACCACCAATGACCACATGAAACAACTTGCTAAGATCTAATGATGAGTGAAAAGCTATTGCTGAAAGGCATTTTCAAGTTGGAGGCTGACCCAGTACTAACACAACCCTCCAGATAAAACTGGTATTTCCCACCAAGCCTTCTGTAACACCTATGAAGACACAGTGTGGGTCTGCGAAACAGAGGAGCAGAACCCAAATGCACCCAAGAATCCCACAGAGGTTTAAGAACAGCACAACAGCCCAGTCACCCTAGGATCTCTCTAAGAAAAGAAGGGTGAAGCAAACTTATTTCTTTTCCACCTGTACAAAATCCATCCGAAACAGGGCTTCTAACTCTAGGAATTAAGTCAAGTAACTATACTACAGGAGATTCTCCAGGCTCAGCACCAGGATGGGCAGCACAAACCTATCAGTTTCATTTCTCCTTGCTCATATCTTGTCTGTTCTTCCCTCTGAATATCCCTTCTTCCCTTTCACCATAACATGCACAAGTGGAGCCGTACCACAAACAGCCATCTCTCAAGGAGCAAGAATCCAACAGCCCAGGGCCACAAGCGGCACTGCCCATCTCTCCTGCTTGCCGTGTTCTGGGGCTTCATAACAATAAAGTCAAGAAAAGCACGATTCTCCTTATTTGAATGAAGCAGATCTAAAAATGTGTCTGTTGAAAAAATCTCTGGGAAATAAACTACACAAAGGCTTCATCCGTTATAGGATCTGGATGTTGCTTCTCCAAACTAGTCCCCTAATATGGGAATACATCTCTCTCAGTGCCAAAGCTGCAAATGGCAAAATGGGCAACCAAAAACCAAAGGACAAAGAATGAAAAATTAGCCCCTAAAAACAACGGGAGACGTGAAGAGTCAGCAACACAAGCAGAAAGTCTCCATTCCTGTAAGAGGATGGGGAATTTATCCCACCTTATTTCTACACAAAAACTGTCTGCCCCTGGGGGATGGAAAGCTGAGACCTGGTTTGTTTTCAGACAGTACAGAGATAGAGATGAGATACATGGGGTTGAGAAGGTTTTAGACCTTGCTGGCATGCAGAGTAGGGCAGACTACCTCAGTCCACAGAGGGAATCTCTCTTGACACAGCCTTTCAACTGAACAAGCAGCTGCACATGAACAAATGCAGTCAAAGCAACTGGATTTGCTCAAACACTGGCATTTGCCTTTTGCAGCTTGTCCCCCATCCCCATCAATGACAAACAAAAATGCAGAGTTGTGCAGTCTCCGAGCTGGCATCCAACCCCTTATGAAGTGTGGTACATTTTACTCAAAGGCAGAGTAAGTAACTAGTGTCAGAGAGGATCCAGGACAGAAGTCACAGAATGCTGCCACGTGCTCAGAAGCCCACTATGCCTACCAGACAGACCAGAACCTGAAAGCAGATGCTGGTTTTAATCAATCAAACCATTTTCCAGGACCTGTCTCTCTCCCCAAAAGAAGGATAAGTCAGAAAGTTGCACAGCTGTTCTACAAGAATAGTTCTGGACCTTATGTCCAAACAGTTTATTCTGTTGCAGCTTCATGCGTTGCGTTCTTGAGGAATTTCATATGTCCCATTCCTGGTGCCAACTGCCTACGTTGAGGGGGAATGTAACAGCACCCTCAACTATTCACACAGTGAGATGAAAAGGATTTAAAAATCACTAATGTAAAATTTTGGTATTGCCAAAGTTATAAATAAGGAATTGGTTATTAACAGAGCTGCCACCAGCAGGAGGGGCAGAAGTGTCTGACTTAGCTATAGAGCAAGCTTCAAATTACATTTGGGTTATCTTCCTAACATGGGAATATCGGAGAGCACCAGGAAAGGGGTGCAGCCGACCGAACAATAGCAACTCCAGCAGCTTCCCAGTTGCGGTCTTCGAACCAGCTCCACTTCTCTGCCTCCAGCTGGGAAGAAGTCTCCTAGTTGCCTCCTAAAAACAGCAGCCTGCCTGTTAAATATAACTTCGGGTTGGAGAGTCTTTATGGATGAAGAAATAAATAACCTCCTAAGGAGGAGGCACAAAGCCACTTGGAGTGAAAAGACCTTGAGTTCTGCCAGCTACTAACTGGCAAAAAAAGAAACAAATGAACAGAGTGCTGAAAACGGGACAGATGTCAACACCCTGAATGGAACCCCGGCATCCTTCTACCATTTTTCACTTGCAGGGGAGAACATCTGAGCCTCATGAGAGTGCTGCCTTCATCCTGTTGGTGTTTCTCTATCTGCCAGATAGACTTTTGTTGAGGGCTCCAAGTTTTCCAACTCTCTCAGTTCTGCAACATGTTCAGAATTTTGATTAGAAACAATCTCAATCTGCACAAAGCACAGGTACAGTCCTGAGCAAAATATGTTCTTTTAAAACCCCTCCCATACCATGCAGGGCAAGTTTGTTTTTTTTTTTTGAAAGAAGAATGTTCGTGGCCAACAGCTCAGAACACCAAACACACGTTCAGATTAACTGTAGCTGAAATCAGTCTGATTAGTAGCTAAAAAAAAAAAGAAAGGCCTGCAGGCGTGTGATAATGCCTGTCACAAGCAGCAGGCACACACAAGATGTAGTTTTGCGGTGCAACAGAGGGACTTCATGGTGGCTGAGTGAGTGAACTGCAGAAAATAGACATCACAGATGGCCAATGTCTGGGGTTGACATCAGCATCTCAGCCAACCCTGAGTAAGTCAATAAAGTCAAGGTGTGACAAATTCAAACACTAAACTTGCCTCCCCCCACATAAACTCTTCTTGAAATTTAATTTAGTATCAAGATTAAGGAATGAGCTGCGGTCTGGCTTTGATTCCCAGTGGAAATATCCCATCTCAAAGTCACATTTTCCTACTCCATGATATGGCACACAGAAAGTACTAACACATCCAAGCCTGAACACCTGAGGAACCCTTTCTCTGCTGAATGTCCATGTGACTGATTACAAGCCACGGCTGTTGGGCCTACGGCTTCCTGAAGGCCATTTTCTGCAGGCTGTCAATGCATGCTTTAAAGCATAGGAAGAACAGGAAAAGCGTGGCAATAAAGCAAACCCTCTGTTCAAAAGATGTACCTCAAATACAAACAGGAAAGAGAAGAGGACAACACTGGAGAGATCTGCAAGCAGCTTCACCAAGGGAAGACCACACTGAGAAAAACATCACCAGGCCATAACAAAAGCTGCAGGCACCAGAGCAGAGAGAGGTGTCAATTTTAAGCCAACTAATAATTAGCCAGGCTAATGGAAACAGGTCAATCATTGCTGTGAGTAAACGGAGTACCAGAAATCTGAGCAGCGCAGGTAGCGAAAGGAGAGACCTCTTTAATGGCGCTGAGCAGCCAACAGAAGCAGTGGTGATAGACATGAAAGCTGTTCTTTCTGGGGTTTGTTAGAACATCTCCCAGGGGAACAAACACTGTTCTGTACTATGCTCTGGCGGTCGTCGTGCTGAATTTCATACAAAAACACTATGTACAATTCAGTGTCTGTTCCGTATGAAAAAGTTGTTTTGGCCTATGGATGAACAATCCCCTTTAGAGGCTCCATTGAAGAGTCTATCCAGAGTGAAAGAAAACAAATATTTAGTTGGTTGTCTTCAGTGTTTTGGGTTTTGTTTAACCTTATTATTTCACCACCAGAACGGAAGACCGCAGCCAACATCCTTTCAAATTTATGTCCTTACATTTAGTCCTATGGAGGAAAGCACTTTTTTGACCAATTACAGGCTTCCTTGTATCACTAAAGTCGCTTATGAAGGGATACAGTCTCCACAGATAGAGCTGCTAGACTTATTTTTCCAAATGAAATCCGGCCTAGTCTGACAGCAGACAGCATTTTATTCAGTGCTGAGTCTCCTCACACCACCTCCTCGCACACAGAAGCCTTTCAGACCAGCTGGCTGACAACTATAACAACTCCCTGAAGCCGCTCATTTACAAGGAAAGCTGGATTAGCATATTTAGCTTGAAGGAATGTGTCTTTGGACACGAATCCTGCCCAGTGCTAGAAAACTGCATCCACTGTATCAAAAGCACGTCATCATCTGATGACATCAGGTCTGTCAGCACTGCCTGTGACACAGCTCGTGTTGCCAGCAGCCAAACAGGATCGGTGTGTGATTTAGCATCAGCCACGGATGGAGAGAGGCAGAGGCCTGGCCAGGCCTACCTCCAGCTCTGCAACCATGAGGAAAAAGTAGCCTCTGGCTGACATCACCCAACACCTATTAGAAGCGTGACTTTCTCTCATGTTCGTACAGGATGACACCTAAAAGAACCACCAGCCTTTGATAGGGATTGTGAAGTGCTGCTCAATAGTGGATCTGTTGTTCTGTCACTTCTTAGGTGTACATTTCTCACTGGCAAAGGAAAAGTAATACGTGCAGCAGGTTCATGAAAGATCTCATGTTCATAAATAACTATTTTTTATCCTAAGATCAAGAGTAATCATAGCTTAAAAAAAAATCATCTCCAACTACAATTAGATTATTCTATACTCCACAGATTAACTTACAAGGCAACAACTCACTTTGAAGTCTGCATCCATTCCCATCCTGGTAGAATAATTTTCATTGAAGTTAAGTGCTCTTTTGCATATTATTTTTCTTCACTTCTGCTGGGAGGGTGGCTCTACCACAGGAAACTGCACATCACCTGTGCTTGGTGCTGGGGTGGGTGCCAGCACTGGGTGCAGACAGCTTCACCACTGAGCCACCGAGCTCTGGGGTATTCTTAGTTGTTTATATAAACTACACTGATGCAGTAATTCCATTGGCTCTTCCAGTTCAATTACTTTCAAATTCCCTGAACACAAGCAGCATTCCCACAATTCACATTAGTGCCAGAACTTCAAGGGCTACTTGTAGCTCTCCCTGGCTATGCAGATTCCACCTCATCAAAGAGAACACGGATTAAATACAGCACAGGAACAAACGGAAGGAAAAAAAAGAGTGATACCAAAGTCTCTAGCTAAGGCGGGGGGGCACAAAAGGAAACTCCTTGCAATAAAAAACACAGCAGCTGCTGGTTAAATCAGTCAGCCCTAGGGCAAAACGGGGAAAACACCAACGCAAGGGAACACAAGATTTAACCAGAGGTTTTACATAGGCAAAGAACTGTGTGTACAGACAATGAACTGGCCCCACAAGATTTCCATAGAATCCTGGAATGGTTTGGGTTGGAAAGGACCTTAAAGCCCATCCAGCTCCAACCCCCTGCCAGGGGCAGGGACACCTCCCACTGGATCAGGGTGCTGAAAGCCCCATCCAACCTGGTGTTGAACACTTACAAGGACTGGGCAGCCACGACTTCTCTGGAAAACTGTGCCAGGGCCTCCCCACCCTCACAGGAAAACATTTCTTCCTGATAATTTTCCTCGGACTCTTTCTGCCGTGTTATGAGTTACGACTCCCAAACTCCCACACCCGCCCTAGGGGTCGTTCCCGCGCGTCCCGGCGGCTCCTCCGCCCCGGCAGAACGCAGGCAGAGCGCTCCGAGCCTCCTCCGGCCACCGGTGTCGAGGGGCCGGGCTCCGGGGGCGGCGACGGGAGGCGGAGGTGACCCCGGCGGCCTCCCCGCCGTTACCGAACTCGGAAGGCGGTGGGACGGAAAGGCCGCACCGCCCTTCCCCGGCCCCGCTCCCTCCCGCATTCGGAGCCCCCGCCCCGCCGGCCCAGCCCGCCCTAAGCGAGGCCGCGTCCCCCCCGCCCTTGCCCCGGGGTCGCGAGGAGCCACGTGCGGCTGCAGCCCAGCCCTTCCCGCTCACGACCCAGCCCGAGGCTCCCCGGCAGCCCCGCGGCCGCCGACCCGGCCGCTCCTCACCTCTCGCGGCCGCTGCTGGCGCTGCCGGGGCCCGCGCGCCTCCTTCCCCACGCCGCCATCTTGGAGACTCTCGGCTCGCAAATGTCTCCGCCGGCGGCC